>QEOY01134111.1:38031-58961 GCA_003123805.1 Juglans sigillata | reverse complement strand
AGAGTACTTATTTTGAAAAAAAAAATAGTATGTATAAAACTAACATGAAAAAATTAATTTTTTAATAGTGAACTTCATTCTTATTTAAAAAGAATATGCAAAATTGAATACATTAAAACTGTATCAAACATTACTCACTCGCTTTAGGCATTAGAATTCGAATAAAAACTCTAATAAATCCAAATTCTTGCAAAAATGTCATGCAGAAGAATCGGTGGAATATTGATCTTAATATGGGAAAAAAATGCATACTANAGAATTCGAATAAAAACTCTAATAAATCCAAATTCTTGCAAAAATGTCATGCAGAAGAATCGGTGGAATATTGATCTTAATATGGGAAAAAAATGCATACTATACAAGTACCACCCACATGCATTTTAGTAAATAGAAACTCCTTAAACTTAAACTTAAGCCAGATGGTAGATACTATATATCCTGCATTGCATTGTGTAACGTTGTGATTTTGACATTCATTACTCAAACGGTTGGGAGTTGATGTTGACTGACAACGTTACTTAACCCTAATAATTAATATCGATTAGGTCATGTGCCCAAAAGCTTTGAACTAGCCGTTACTTTACCATTACCATGTGAAAATCTTTGATTTATAAATGAATTTATAAAAAATATATAAACTGATGTGTTTTGATATGACCTATTAGATTATAAAATAAATTTTATTATAAAATAAATATAACGTAATATATTATAATATAATAAATTTCATGTAAATCTATTTTTAATTGTAAATTTTTATCGATCCTCTCGGATAATAATCTTTGACTCATACAAATAACACTTTTAACTAATGATGTCTCTAATTACCTATTTAAACTTATGATCTGTCCAGAATTAAAGACATGAGGCAATAATTGTCAACTTTGTGGTACAAAGCCTCGTCCAATGGGCAATCTTCAACAAAGCTGGCTCTAATAATGTTGTTTTGGTTCTGTCATTCAAAAGGTTAACAGTGCCAATAAAAGAAAGATTAACAAGTAATAGCGCTCCTCATTTAAAGATAATTCCGTGGCTTCTAATCCCAAAAACCAAGCAGGGAGTAATCATTTTAATTAGTTCCATGCTCTGCAAAGTATATACCTGCACCTACATTCATTATATATACATGTAATAAATAAATAAAACCCCAAACCTGAGCTAGAAAACTATCTAACATCATTAGTCACGATTTATATGTTGGGTTTGTGAAGTCTAATTTATTTTTGTGGCGATCCGATTTGAAGACCCGATTTGATAAGGATTCGTTATGATTTTTTGATGAATTTTCATATAACAATTTGATCCTGTTTGTGATTCTAGAATTTTCATATGACAGGTCGCTCTAGTGAAACTCAAGCAGAGAGTTTGTTCGACACTCACTCAACATGTCACTCGAGTGAACATCATACAGGGAGTTGGGTCAAAGCTCTCCCGAGCAAATAATACAGTAATTATGAAATTAGGATTTCTGCTATACAACCCTATAAATATGTAATTAATGATCAATATGATCGTTTGGAATAGTGTATTTTTGTCTCACAGTGTATTTTGGCATTCCTCAAAATAATAAAATTCTCTACAGTTCCGTGGATGTAATTATGTTACCGAACCACATAAATCTTTATGTCGTGCGATTGATTTTTTGTTTTACTTTACTTTTCTTACATTATTTTTCAAAATATTATATAGTTTTAGACTGTGCAAGTTCCTCATACTTCATTTTAAAAAGTTGATAAATACGAGACTCACATGAGAAAATTCAATTTTTAATAGTGGGCTCTACTTTACTTCAAAGGGAGTGTGCGTGATTTAAGTATCTTATGACTGTATCTATCATTACTCTTAGTCACTTTAACCCAATAAGAAAATTAAAACCATCATTTGCCATTCCATTTTGTGTGTGTATAATATATATATATATATATATATATATATATATATTAAAAACAACATTTGTTGTTTATTCAATATACGTAATTTAGGCAATAAATGGGTTTGGTTACCGTCTGGTTATGCCTAGTACTCAAAAGGGTTCTGTTTATTAAAATTGGATGAGACGAAGATCAAGCCTACTGGTCCATCTCAAGCCCACGTGTTTCTCAAATACACACCACATATTATATATATATATATATTTATATATATGATTAGGTGTAGAGGCCCAGAACATGTTTGGTCACTAGAAAAAAGCAGAAGGTTTTTAAGATTCCAACTCCATTTATTTACAAGGTACTTATTAATGCGTATTGATCAATTTGTTGAACACATCCTCTTGTCTTTAATGTATTGAAGGATCCGCTCGCAGGCCCCTTTCATCTTTTTTCATACTTTTAGCTACGACCCTTCTGAGCTTTATTTCTGGGTGGGCTGGGCCTTTTACTGATAACCTAGCTGACTGGATTCTAGGGCCAATCCTAACCCATAATTTAGGCCTATTCCTTATTAGCTCATTACATTGAACATCCTGAAAAACCTCGTCCAAATTTGAGTTTGAAAAGAGAGTAAACACGTTAGAAGAACCTCACAATATTTTTTATTTCTCACTCCTTATTTTTTTTTTTAGTATTAACTACTTCATAAATATGATAAAATGCATCTTCCTAACTCAAGTTTTTGAATACTGATCATCACAGATGTGGGCTTTTTTTGTCAGTCCAGTGAGTCCACCTTTGAGGCCCAAATCGTCTTCCCTGAACCTAACACTGGAAAAATAATTTCGTTCTTGTAGTGATACCAATTCTCCCTCCCTCTCTCCGTCTGCGAGGTTCTACTCGGTAAAAAAAAGTTTGTAGACAGAAAGTTCGCTCGAGTCTTGCTTGACAGTGAGCTCGAGCGAAGCCTAGGCAAATAGTTTGTTTGATAGTTGCTCGACTTGGCGCTCGAGTAAAAATCAGACAGAAAATTCGCCCAATGTGTGCTCGACACTACGCATGAGCCAAGATCGCAGAAAAGTGAAAATTAGGACTTCCGTCATGTAACCTTATAAATATGCATATTATGAACAGTATGGTCGTGATGATCAGTAATATTTTACCCCAAATTGTATTTTGTGATTTCTCAGTATAATAAAATCCTCTGCAGCTCCATGGAAGTACGTAAATTTGTGTCGTGTGATTGATAGTTTGCTTATTTCTTGTTTACTTTTGCTTTATTGTCATCATTTTTCTCAACAACTGGTATCAAGAGTCAATGTTTGGGTTTGAGGGAGAATGATGACTGGGGAAGAAGTGAAAGTATTTGAGGTCGAGAATAATGCAGATAGAGGACTACCTCTATGGGAAGAAACTCTATCTTCCACTATTGGGGAAGAAGCTGGACAACATGGAGGATGCTGATTGGAACCTATTAGATTGACAAGTCTTAGGGGTTATTTGGTTGTCCCTCTTGAGATCAGTTGCACATAATATTATCAAGAAGAAGACCACAACGGATCTCATGAAGACTTTGTTAGATATGTATGAAAAGTCATCTGCGAATAACAATGTGTACTTAATGAGAAAGTTATTTAATCTAAAGATGACAGAAGGTATGTTTATTGCCCAACATCTAAAAGAGTTGAATACTATCATAAATCAATTATCTTATGTTGAAATTGAGTTTGATGAAGAGATCCAGGCACATATATTGTTAGCATCATTACCAAAATAGTTGGGAAGCCATGAGAATGGTTGTTAGTAATTCTGATGGGAAGATGAAATTAAAATATAATGATATTCGTGATTTGATTTTGGCTGAGGAGGTGCGCATAAGGGATTCCGGTGAGATCTCAGGGTCGATTACCACATTGAATGTTGATGCTTGGGGGAGAACACATGACAGAAACTCAAATAGAGGTAGATCAAAATCAAGGAACAGGGGCAAGAGCAAGGCAAGGCCTGGACAGCAGGCAACTTGCTGGAACTATGACAAGACTTATCACATAAAAAGGAACTATAAAAATTCGAAGAAGATAGAGAATGAAAGTGCAAATGTGGTAACTAAAGAAGTACATGATGCACTACTACTTGTAGTTCACAGTTCGACCGATGATTGGATACTGTATTCAGGGGCTTCCTTTCACACCTCTTTGCAGCGAGAGATCATGCAAAACTATGTTACTGGTGATTTTGGGAAGGTATACTTGGCTGATGGAGAGCCACTAAATGTGGTGGGAATGAGAGATGTTGACATTGTACTCTCTAACAAGAATGTGTGGACTTTGCAGAAAGTTAGACACATTCTTGAGCTGAAGAAAAATCTCATCTCTAGAGGATAGCTCGACGATTGTGGCCATTTAGTAGTGTTCTCCGATAGTACGTGGAAGGTTACTAGAGGAGCAATGGTGCTGGCTTGGGGTAAGAAGACTAGTAGTACTATGTACATGACATCAGGATCGAGTGACACTATTGCTACCACCGAGTAGAGAACACCGCAGAGTTGTGGCACTGCAGGCTTGGCCATATGAGTTAGAAGGGCATGAAAGAACTACTGTCGAAAGGTAAGCTACCAGAACTAAAGTTAGTTGATCTAGGTATGTGTGAAAGCTGTATACTGGGGAAGCAGAAAAATGTCAGTTTCTTTAAGAGTGGTAAAGCACTGAGATTAATAAAGCTAGAACTTGTACACTCAGACTTGTGGGGTCCTTCCCCGGTGTTGTCTCTTGTAGGCTCCTAGTAGTTTGTCACGTTCATCGACGACCACAACAGAAAGATAGGAGTTTACTTTTTGAAATTAAAATCTCACATGTTTGATGTCTTCAAAAAGTGGAAAGCTCTAGTTGAGACAGAGACAGACCTGAAGCTGAGATGCTTGAGGTCTGACAATGGTGTAGAATACATTGATGGAAGGTTCAAGGAGTACTGCACAGCTCACGGTATCAGAATGGAGAAGAGAATCACAATGCTATTCAGCGCATGAACATAACCATCAATGAGCGTGCTAGAAGCATGAGACTACATGTTGGGCTACCACCTACATTTTGGGCAGATGTAGTTAGTATTGCCATTTACCTAATCAATTGAGGACCATTAGTTCCATTAGAGTGTAGACGACCTGAGTAGGCTTGGATTGAAAAAGAGGTTAAATTTTCTTATCTCAAAACTTTTGGTTGTGTTTCTTACATTCATGTTAATTCTGATGCTCATAGCAAGCTTGAGGCCAAATAAAAAAAATGTTATTTCATTGGCTATGGAGATTAGGCATTTGGCTATTGATTATGGGATGAGTAAAGTTAGAGAATCATGAGGAGCAGGAACGTAATTTTCAATGAGAAAGTTATGTATAAGGACAGGTCTGATACAGTAGCTGATGCGACTCCTCAGGAGTCTGAGCTCGTGAGTCTGGATGACCTACCAGTGGTTACAATGCAGAGAAGAGACATGAGTGAAGGGGAGAGTGGGCCTAGTGCACCCATTCCTATTATTCCTTAGTTAGATCCAGAGTCGTCCACTCTTGTAGTTGCAATTTGCAGGTCTACCAGGACCATTCGACCCCGCAGCTGNAACCGTAGAGCTATGAGGAGACATTGTAAGATAAAAATTCGAGCAAGTGAGAGTTAGCCATGGAGGATGAGATGGATTCCCTGTTAGGGAATCGGACATGGAAGTTGACAAAACTTCCACCAGGGAAGAAGGCATTGCACAACAAGTGGGTATACCAGGTGAAGATTGAATATGATGGCAGTAAAAGGTACAAGGCAAGACTTGTTGTGAAAGGTTTTCAGTAGAAAAAAGGGCATTGAACACTTTGAGATCTTCTATCATGTGGTGAAGATCACGACCATCAGGTTAGTGGCTATTGAAGATTTACATCTTGAGCAGTTAGATATGAAAACATATTTTTTTTCATGGGGATTTGGAGGAAGACATCTATATGCACAAGCCTGAGGGGTTCGTAGTAAAGGAAATGAGAGTTCATTTTGCAAACTGAAGAAGAGCTTTTATGGCCTTAAAAAAGCTCCTAGACAGTGGTACAAGAAATTTGATAGTTTCATGTGCAGTTTAGGATACATCAAGTGTCAGGCAGACCATTGTTGCTATATTAGGTACTTTGACAACTCCTATATCATTATGTTGCTGTATGTGGGGGAAGCATCAAGAGTTTCTAATTTCATGCAAAAGGATCCGAAGCTATCGATAAAAAGCATCTTAATTGGCCAAAATCCACGTACAATTTAAACTATCTTCTCTCTCTCTCTCTCTCTCATATTTTTGGGGAATTACTTGGAGCAAAATTAAGCAGTACTAATTGGATAATTATATATAATACCACCATCCTCATCATCAATCTCTTCATCTTCCTCAACAAGCAAACCAATGTATCCAACAATATTTCCACCCATATATATATATGTATGTACGATAACTCATGATTTTTTGTTGTGATCAGTTCAAATCCAAACGTGTCTCTCTAAACTCTCCTTTTTACAGATCATCGATCGACACACGCAAACATTAATCCACATGAAGGCCCCAATATTTACTCCCTACCATTAATCACCTCTATTGCTCTCTTTTTCTCTCAGTCAAACCCTTGATTAATTTCTCTCCCTCCCTCCCTCCCTCCCTCCCTTGCGTTACACTACGAAGAAGGGACAGAAAGAAGCTTAAGACTTCTAATGGTTCATACCTTATCAAAACCCTATTGACCCTTATTCTATTTCACTGTGGGAAAGCCGTCTCCTTATTGTTGCTGATTCCCTGTAGGGGATTCAAGCAGCGAATTAAACTAAACTTTTTTAGTTTAGTCTTCAACAATGGAATTCTCAAGAGACTTAAAATAGAAACGTCATCCAACCTTTTTATGCCCCTTGATGATTTAAGCAGCAGATTTAGTTCATGCAACCATTAAGTTTCCAAATAATGCAAGAAGTAGGCTTGATTATACCTTCATATTTGGCTGAGTTTCTTGCTAGCCACAATTCCCAAAGTATTAAACAGGGAACTAATTGAGTAATTATATGAATCTGATTTGTCCCATGGAAAACTGGCCACCAAGTTAGCAATTTATCTCTCCACCCCAATGCTAAAAGATCTAAGATGCCAAAAGTCTGTGAGAAGTGATGCCATACAGATATAGCAAGATCACAATCATTAAAAATATGTAAATCAGACTCTACAGCCTTGTAGCTACAACTACACTTAGAGGCCAAGCTTATGCCACATGTTTGAACATTTATGTCCAAAGCTACCCTATTATTCCACAATTTTCATAAAAAAAAAAGAAATTTTCATTAGAAGATTCTTACTCCAAATATATTTGGCAGCAGAAAATCGAGAATGCTGGGTTCGAAGAATGTTCCATGCTGACTGAGTAGTGAATTTACCATCATTTGTATGCTTCTTAGTTGTATTTGAAAACTAAAAACATGATGCCTCAATATAGGATTTTGCCAACTAGCTGCAGAACATAAATCATTTAATCTCAAATTTAGTAAAGTGACAGGAAAACCCAAGGATGCAATAGACCCATTAGCCATCCAGTTATCATGCCAAAAACTGATATTACCACTTCCGATATTCCACTCACTTTCAGATTGTATGAATGGTAGATATACACATATAGATCTCCAAATATGAGAATGTCATGGTCTTGCTGAAATTGATTCTAACGGTACAACATTAGAAAAATACTTTTGCCTCATATAAATTGCCCAAAGAGAGGTTGAACTAACCAGATTCCAAGCAAGTTTGCATTGTAAAGCTTTTACAACATCATATAAATTTCTTATGCTTATACCACCCTCTTCAACAGGCCTACATATCTTTTCCCAAGAAATCTATTTTTTTTAAATGCCATTCACTTTCTCCCCAAAAGAATGATGCAAAAGCTTGTTGAATTAAATCCAACACCTTTTAGGAGGACAAATTACAGAAATAATATGAACTAGAACGGAAGACAACACTGCCTTAATCACAGTTAATTACCCTCTAGCAGACAACAATCTACTTTTCCAACCAAGCACTTTTTTATTTTATTTTATTTTTTCTAATTTTAGCAATAATAGGATCAAACATGTTTATAGTCAATCTTCCACAATAAAGAGGTGCTGTCAAATAGGGGATAGGAAAATTACCTTCCTTGAAACTAGTGTCTCTAGCCACAATCTGCCCAGATGTAGAGTTGTGTATAAGAAATACATTTTTTTTGTGTGGATTAATTCTCTACCCAGATATTTGCTCATATTTGGAGACAAACTCCATTAATGAATCTAAACTCCTTTTGGATCCATTAGAAAACATTAACAAATCATCCGCAAATAAAATATGAGATATGGTAGAACAACCTCTTGGCACCTTGAAAGGAATGAAAGAAGACTCTTGAAGCAGCTATGATAGCTCCTGCTTAAGACTTCTTTACTTAAGATAAAGAGTAAAGGCGAGAGTGGATCCCCTTGCCTCAAACCTCTGCTGGAATGGAAGAAACCTTTATGAACTCCATTAAAAACAACAGAGGAAAATGGACCTGCAAAACAATGCTACAAAAGAGAAACCACAGTGGCATTAAAACCAAATTTCAGAAGAACTTTTGACAAGAAAGACTATTCAGCATGATCAAAGGTCTCAGCCATATCCACTTTTAATATAACATTTTCTGATCTGGATTTTTTTTGACAAGCTATGAGTAAGTTCTTGGGTAAGAGTAATGCTGTCAGAAATAAGTTGGCCCTCAACAAAAGTAGGTTGTTGTGGAGAGACAAGTCTAGGCATAAAAGCTCCAAGCCTAGTTACATAGTTTTGTACGAAACTATGGCAAAGGCATATTGGCCGAAAATCAACAAAAGTGATTGGATCATTCACTTTGGAAATCAAAATAATGGAAGAATTCTGGAAAGAAGTAGGAAGAGGGTGCCCTCTTAAAAAATCCAACACTACATCCCAAACATCTTAACCAACAATTTCCCAACAACTACAGAAAAAAATTGATGAAAAACCATCTAGCCTAGGTGCTGAATCTGCTGGAATAGAATCTATAGCAGCTTTGACTTCTTCAAGAGTGAGTGGCCTCAACATATTCACATTATCCTCATCTTTAATCAAGTGTGGAATGACTTGTATACTATCAATGTAGCATAAAACATTCTCTGAAGTTAAATGGGCTTGAAAAAATTCAACAAAAGCAGATATTATATCACGATGATTGCAAGAAACAATACCATTAGAAAGAGTTAAAGAAACAACCCTTGATTTTCTCTTTTTATGCAGAAGCATCTAAAGAAAAAATTTAGAGTTTCTATCCCCTTCTTTGAGCCAGCTTATTCTAGACTTTTGCTTATAAAAAATTTATTCTTGAAGCAAAATCTGATCATACTCATATTTTAACTTATGCAAAAAATTAAGGAGTTGTTTGGATACAAGAAGACTCTCAACTCATCTCATTTAATCATTACATTTTTTCTAACTTTTCACACAAAATAAAATAAACAATTCAACTCCTACAAATCTTAAAACAAAAATAATATTCTAACAATATTTTATTCAACTTTCAACTTTCAGCTTTCATCTTATATCATCTCATCTGAACTCATTATCCAAACCTCTCCTATGATTATCCTCTGAATTTAATGTTTGAAGTGCCGACTCTGCCACTTGGATATTATCTCTTATTTCAATTAGCTTCTTAAAAATGTAACAAAAAATTGAGGCACTCCAATCCTTTAGAGTAGTTTTCAGTCTTTTCAATTTTAAAACCGTCATTTTTAAACCAATCTTATTACAAGGCTGGCTCCAATTATGAGCAACAAATTCCAAAAGATTTGGATGAGTAATTCCAAAAAATTCTAACTTTTTAAACAACTAAGGGCAATGATCTGAATGTATTCTTTCCAAGTGTATTAAAACAGCATGTGGAAAAGAAACCAACTAAAGGTCTATCCGATTTTCCCGAATAAATTGCCCATCCCTTCTACAATGCCACGTGAATTTTGATCCAGAGAAAGGAAGATCATACATTGAATTAGCTGTAGTCAACATAGGAACACCCTAATCTTCTTGAAATTGTTTTTAATGGTATTAAAATCCTCTATAAAATCATCCAAGGTTTTTCAACAGTTTCCACCCTTAACAAGGATTCCCACAATTCCCTTCTAAGAATAGAACTACATTTAGCATACACTGCTGAAACCAAAGCTTCCGAACCCACAATTAGCAGTAAAAAAAATATATTGTGATGAAGATGACAGAATAGAAATCGCAATACCCTCTTTAGCAAGCAGCCAGACTTTTCCCCCTTCTACCTCATTCGAAAAAAATTGAGATAAACCCAACCTTCTTGCAATTCCAAAGATTTATTAAAAGCCACCATCTGCTCCAACACAACAGCTATACATAGATTATGTAACCCAACCTTCTTGCAATTTCCTACTCGAGTCATCTATCCCAAGTTGTAGGTCCACAACTCCCTCTCCAAAAAAGGATGACTATCATGATGTGATTACGAATGCATGGGGTACCTCATTCCATCAAAACAGTAAAATGGAGATTGCAAAGGTGGGATTGATCAGATTTAGGAGAACCTTGGTTAACTGGAGCAAATCTATCAATGAAAATCAAAGAAGATCCATGCATCAGAAGAGATAAATGATTAAAGAATTGCAAAACTAATTCAGGAGACTCAAATGGGATTAGCAAAGACCTTCAAAATGAAGCAGAAACTTTGCTTGAGGAAGAGGATATTAAATGGTGCCAAAGAGCTAAAGAAAGGTGGTTGAAAGATCGAGATCAAAACACTAAATACTTTCATATGTGTGAAAGTCAAAGAAAGCAAGCAAATGTTATTAATAAGATTACAAATGATGAAGGCCAAGCTATAACATGACAAGAGGATATTAGTGAGCAACTTCAAAGTTTCTTTAAAGATCTTTTCACCACATCTTAGCCCACTGGAATTACATAAACATAAGCACTTTCTTCCCTTAATCTTATTGTGACTGATGGAATGAATCAAACATTGATGATAAACTTTTCAGTAGAGGAGGTGGAAAATATTATATTTGAGATGAATCCATTGAGTTCACCAGGTCTAGATGGGTTCCAGCAGCTTTCTTTCAAGAGCATTGGAGTGTAGTGGGGAAAGACAACACTGCAGCAATTTTGGAAATTCTTAACCAAAGAAAAGGATTAGAAGGACCAAATGAGACATTTATTTGTCTAATTCCTAAGAGAAAAGGCCCAAGATTAATATATGATTATAAACCAATGAGTTTATGCAATGTTCTTTACAAAATAATTGCCAAAGTGTTGGCCAATAGATTGAAGCTTATCCTTCTAGAATTTATCTCTCCCACTCAGAGTGCATTTGTGCCAGGAAGATTAATATTTGATAATGTTATAGTTGCCTATGAAGCCATGCACACAATGAAGCATTGAATGAGAAGCAGGAACAAGTTACATGGCCCTTAAACTAGACATCAGTAAGGCCTATGATAGAGTTGAATGGCCTTTCTTGGAAGCTGTCATGATTAAAATGTGATTTGCCAGTAGATGGATAGACTTGATTATGAATTGTGTGATAACTGTCTCTTACTCTATTCTCATCAATGCAGTCCCACAAAGAGGTTTCAAACCTTCCGGAGGAATAAGACAGGGATCCACTCTTTCTTTTTTTTTTTAAAATGGAATCTCTAGGATTTATTGAAAAACCCTAACTTTTGGCGGAGGAATACCGTGGTTGTAGGATATTCCAATGATATAACCAAGTTTATTGCATAAAAAATGAAAGAATAATACCAAGCAAAAAAACCCAACCAAACCGTGTAACTAGCAACGATGTCAAAAGCAGGAATTAAACCATTCTCAAATTCAGCAAGCCACTTCTATCAGTTCTCAAGATTCCTTTCAGCATAGGAGGAATATTTTCATGCGAAAACTCCTCAGTGCATCCTCTACTACCCAATCGCGCAAGCCAGTCTGCTGCAGAGTTGTCTTCCCTAAAGAAATTTTGATCCACTATCCCCTACCTGTTCATCCTATGTTCGAAAGTCCTCAGCTTCTGAATCATGTAGAGGAAAGAGGCTATATCCCAGGAATTCCCCTAGCTCAATATTCTTTATACATTAACCATCTCTTTTTTGCAGATGATAGTCTTCTTTTTGTAAGGCCAATTCATTGGAGTGGAGCAGACTTTACAGCCTCATTGACTCATATGAGAAAGCATCAGGTTAAAGGCTAAACTTGGACAAAACTTCCATCTTTTTTAGCAGCAACACCAAATAAGAAGTTAAAGAAATCATCCTGGCCATAACAGGGCTTAAAGCCTCTGTCTCTTAGGAAAAATATGTGGGTCTTCCAACCTTTGTAGGCAGACCTTGAGCTAAGGCATTCCACTCTATTTTAGACAAGATTGGAAGCAGAATGAGCAACTGGAAGGTGAAGTTCTTATCCCAAGCAAGAAAGGAAGTTCTATTAAAAACCGTTATTCAGGTTATTCCTACATACAACATGGAGTATTCAAAATACCAATAACTCTTTTGAAGGAAATAAACATGATCATGCAATCATTTTTGTGGGGGCACAAGGAAAACAGATCCAAGATTCACTAGATCAATTGGCGGTAGCTGGGAAAAGCAAAAGTGAAGGAGGAATGTGCTTTAGAGAATTTGAAATTTTCAACTTAGCTCTGCTTGCTAAGCAGGCTTGGAGACTCATTTAAAATCCAAGCTCCTTGGTAGCTAAGGTTCTAAAGGCAAAATACTTCCCTCAAGCATATTTCTTTAATGCTAAAGTTGGCAGCAAAGCATCCTATATATGGAGAAGTATTTTGGAAGCTAGACAACTCTTAGAAAAAGGATTGACATCATCCTATATATGGAGAAGTATTTTGGAAGCTAGACAACTCTTAGAAAAAGGATTGACGTGGAAAATGGGCAATGGGAACTTAGTGAAGATTTGGAAAGACAAATGGCTCCCAAGACCAATTCTTTTTAGATTTCAAAACTCTACCATAGGGTTATATGATGAAACAAAGGTTAAAGATTTGATTGATAGTGGCTCAAACCAATGGATCATCTCTTTGCTAAATGAAATGTTCTCTGAACTTGAGATCGAAGACATTAGAAGAATCCCTATCAGCCCATGCAATAGTTTAGATAAATTAGCTTGGAGGTATACTGGAGATGGTAAGTTCCCTGTAGAGAGTGCTTACCACTTACAATGTGCTATAGTGGAGAGACAAAAGGGGCAGACATCGAGAAATATTAATCACTCTGTGATTTGGAAAAATGTTTGGAAGCTTAGAGTGGCCATTGTTGTATAAGTCTTTTTTTGGAGGGCCTATCATGAGGGCCTCTTAAAGTCTTTCTTAAAGCATGTGCCCCATCTGCCCAGATAACATAGAGATAGTGGCACATTATCTTTGGATTTGCAGATTAGCACATGATGTATGGGGGAAATGTTCCAAAAGAATCCAAAAATGTGCCATTGTTGATAAGCCTTTCAGGGAAGTTCTGTCATTTTTTTGTTTAAACTTGAATGTTGGGGAACTTGAAGAATTTGCTGTCACATATCATCAGATTTGGAAGAGAAGAAATAGATTTGTATTTAAAGAATTAGAGGGGTTGCCGCTTACTAGAGAAACCGAGTTTTATCTTCTCTTCCTGATGCTAGTAGTCAGCCTCGTGCCTCCCAAATTCTACCACTACCCAAGAAAGATTACAATGTAGCAGGTAATTTCATCAGCGTGTTGTAGGGTATTGTTTCTTATTTCTCAAGTTTTAGGTTCTGGCCATTTGAGAGCTGGTGGCTGCACACAGTAACATCCTGTTCCCAAAGGTTCAGAGTGTTAGCTCTTATCACTTAATATCAACTCCAATATCACAACTATAAAATTAAAAAAAAACTCCGAAAAATATTAATTCCTTAGCTCAACCCAAATATCTATGTTCTTTCATAGGGAGAACAAAAAATTCTCAATAACATAAATTAATAACTCCCCAAAAACTTGAAAATATCCTTAACTCAACACGTCAAATTAACCGAGAATAATCAATTTACTAACTATGACTCTCAAATAAGCACTTGTACTCTCGGATACTTATTCTACTACGATCCTCACACCTTGCTAAAACTTCATACTCTTGTTCTCCAGTTGAACCATCAAAATTATCTGAAAAATACTTGGAGATAAGGGGTGAGTTATCAACAACTCAGTAAGCAGAGAACATATACTAGTGTGTAAACATGAATATTTACAGAGTTTGAAATGTAGAACAAAACACTTTTTATTTTCAGAATGCAGAGTCAGAACATGTTATAAAAAATATCAGAGCGAAAGTTCAAAAATATTGTTATTCAAAATTCCTTTGGCATATCATAACTTAACATCTTCATCTTTTCTTACCATATAAGGACATATCAGAACAAAGGCCATGTTTAACCCTCGTGGTAGGGTTGTGCATTCTATGGAAAGCCAAGCAGAACATAAATCATCATATTATCAAAGCGATTGCACTCAGAGCATAGACCACTATTATATTTCGTGGTAGGGCTAGAGGCCACTATTATATCTCGTGATAAGGCTAGAGGTCACTATTATATCCCGTGACAGAGCCAGAGATCAAAGCAAAACAGAATCAAAATCACTATATTAGAACCAGAATCAGAGTCAGAACAAACTCAGAATCACCATATCAGAATAGAATCAGAAAGTCATGCCAAAGGTTTTTTTAGATGTCACATCATATCAAAACAGAGTACTGAAATTTAGATCATTTCACATTTTCCAAAACAATTTCAGAACATCTTCACATCACATGCAAAAATTATCAAATTTTCATATTTGCTCATTTTTCTCAAATCAATTACAAAATGTCAAAAGTCAGCTCATGTCTACACCAGTCATGTCAGAAAATACTTTATTCTTATACAGAATTTCATGAGTAATGCAGAACAAATAACTGAGGTCGTTTCAAATTTCTTTTCATAACAAAACATCCATATTTTCCAAAAATCAACCTCAGCCCATTTTATTTTTATGCAAAATCTAGCATAGGAACCCCGCTTACTTGAACTTCTTAGCTTTTCAGAAATTTTCACAACAGTATTGAACGAAAATCAATCGTCACCTATAAAATACACACGTAACTTTCGTAAATCTCAAATTGAACACATACTTCGTAATTCAAACCCTAGATATTAAAGAAAAATCTCTATTTTCCTAATGACTAAAATCCTTGAAACTCTAAAATATCTTCTCTTCCCAAAGTATTTTGGCTTTTATAGAAATTCTCCAAACAAAAAAAAAAAACACGATTAACGCCTATGATCATATTACTCCGTAAATTGGTCTTAAAATATTGTCCATGCGAATACGTGATCTCGACCCCAAAATATACACGGCCCAACACTGAAAATACACACCAACTAGCCCATTTCGATATGCCCGACCCATCATACGATGAAGCCCAACAAAAAAAAAAAACATAAGTTCATAACACGGTTCAGATTCATGACTGGAAGGGCAAGATCGTAATTACAAACTAAACTTCTCTTGTATCTAATATCTGCGTAAGAACTTATGGCAAAAAATACAATTTAGTTAAAAAAACTAGGCAGCCATTCGTGGAGGGTAGAGGGCAGCGGTGGGCTTGTCGTGATCAGCAACGTGCGGCGTCCAGTGATTGGGCACGGCGGGAGTGCACTGTGGAAGTGAGAGAGAGAGAGAGAGCGAGAGCAGCGTGAACGTGTTTGTGGTAGCTGGGCCAGGTTGCTTCCGGTGGAGGCTTGCGGTGGTGAAGGTCATGCAGGGGTTGATCAGGGGGTTGACAACGTGAAGGGCTAGGCTTTTAGGGCGGCAATGGCGTGGATGAGAGAGGGTTGTCCGTGGTGCAACTGCTCTGTTTTGGACTCCTAAAAATAGAGGCTCTCTAAGCTTGGACGTGGCTATGGCGTCTTGAGGGTCATGGTGGGTTACGGTGGTGGTAGTGAGGTTTGGGCAGGGTGGTTCCGTGTGGTGGACACACGCAGGATTGGGCTTTTGAGGAGTGGCTATCGGTGGGTGGGTTTCTTGCCGTGCGATCTGAGTGTTCGTGGTGGAGTTTGACCTCTGCTGCCCGTGGGTGGTGCATGCAGAAGTGCACGGTGCGGGGCGGAGGACGGTGTAGTTGTGGACGGCGGTGTGGAGAGGTAGCTATGCGTGGGTTGCTGCGGTAGAGTATGGGTCAACGGTGAGTGGACCGATGACTTGTGGAGGTGATTCATTGAAAAAATTAGGCTGCGGCAACTTCTTTTGCAGGAGAGAAATACATGTATTTATAGTGTTGATTGGAAAAATCCTAGATGGGAACAAAAAAGAAAAAGAAAAAAAGGGTAACCGTGCATGGGAGACGTGCATGGCATGAAACATGAAATGTGCCTGACGTGGAAACTGGTTCCTGACTTCATGGGCTTAGGTTTTGAGCATTGATTGGGTATTTTCTTCGAGTTTTGGGCTCCCAATTCAACCTCTAAAATAATCTAACTTGTTCTGCTAATTTTTCATTGGCCCATAAAAAGATTTTACTTAATTCAAAAGTATTTAATGATTCTAACTTAAATAGCAAGCCCAATAAAAAAATTAGATATCTTCCAAAATATAAATTGGACCCGCAATCAGTATATAAAAAAGAGTAAGTCTACATACAATTATGAAGTGTCTTAACACCGCGTAATTGCTTTGAAAAAGAGTGTGGTCTACTATTAAAAAATTAATTTTTTCATATAGATTCCATGTTTTATTAATTTTTTTCAAAGCGATTATGCGGCGGTTGCACAATTTACGGTTGCAAATATATTTTCTCATAAAAAGAATAATAATCGAAAATTAACTAGGCTCTTTCTACGTATAAATCCAAAAATAAAAATTTTAGACAATGACTTGGTGCTGGACCTGGGTGTTACACTGTTGTACCAAAAAGGACATAAATTAATTTAAATCGAACTATTTACACTATTAAGTAAAAGGGCTACGCATTGTCTATCACATTTTTTCTCTTCTGTAAATCAAGATCCATAGTTATTCTTTCGTGTTAATTTGTTCTTTTAATTAAGATACGTGAACGTCTGCTGCATGCTCTGCTAGAGTTTTGTGCGCGGCGCTTGTCTTCGTGGGCTATGATGAACGGCCCTCCGGTGGCCTCTGGGACCGGTGGGCTGGACAAGATTCCGGTAGGGCCCCCTCTGGTGGGGTTGGAGATTACAGTCGGCAATGAGAACGGCGAGAGGCGTACGTTTGAGGAGGCGTTGCAGCGGCCTATTCCTCCCCCTAAATTCAAACTTCCAGTCCGGCGTCCTGAGGTAATTAATGGTGAGCTTGGTTTCATCTTCTCGGATCTTGAGATGGAAAAGGCAGCCGAAGATTTAAAATTTGCTTTGGTCCTTAAGTTTTTATCCACCAGACCTTCCATTGATGTTTTACGGAAGAATATTATCAAAACTTGGGGGTTTAGTGAGGTGCCGATGATCAGTTTTATGGATGATTTCCATGTTTTATTACACCTTGCTAATGAAAAAGACTACTTACATGCATGGGCACGTGAAGGCAGGGTGGTGGCAGGCGTTCCGTTCCGGTTGTTCAACTGGTCCGTGGGTTTTGATCTGAAACGTGAACCAACCATTGCTCCTCAATGGATTTTTTTGCCTGGTTTACCTTTGCATTTGTATCGGTTGGATTGTCTTCAAAGCTTTGCCACACGTTTTGGGAAGTTTTTGGGAACGGACAATGCTACGGTTTATAGAACCCGGGCCACCGGGGCACGGTTGTGTGTTGCTGTTGATCTCAGAGACGAGCAGATTAAAGGATTTCCTGTGATGTTTGGTTCGCAGCAGATTTGGCAGTCGGTGGTCTATGAGAAGCCAGGGTTTTATTGTAATAAATGTTATAGGCAAGGCCATACGGAGGTGGCTTGTAGAACGGGACAGCGTGCAAGCCGTGTGCATGTCGGGAAACAGACCAGAAATGGGGAAGGAAATAAGGATGATGGAAAAATATGGAGGGAAGTGGGTCGGAAGAATTCTGCCGTGGTGATATCCAAAGAAGATGACCATGCGAAAATGAATCTTGAGCAAAAACCTGAGAAACCCGAATCAAGTAATGCAGGGGAAAAAACAGAGGAGGGTGCAGAGTTTTCTGTTAAGCTTATCAACTCTCTTGTGACGGGCAGCAAAGAAGGGACGTGTGTTAGTAGGCTGGGGGCATCATCTCCTCTTTGCTCTGATGAGAATATCCACCCATCGGATTTGTTGGAAAATAATCTTGCCGTGTGCGTCGCCCAGCAGGAACCTGGTATCAACCGTGCCGTGTGCGTCGTCCAGCAGGAACCTGGTATTACTCTTTCGTTGGAGGACGTTGCGGCTGTGGAGCTATGCGAGCATGCTACTGCTGTTACTAATTTGGATGCTGGCCAGCAATTGAATGATATTAGCGCCAAAGATAGTGAAGATGATTGTGAGGAAGTTTGGTGTGATAGTGTTCCGCAGGTGCAAGCTGATGGTGAAAAGGTGCAGGAAGTCTCGCCGAGTTCGCGTACGCTGGTTTTCCATGGGGAGAGGGCGCGGTTTTATGATTCTGAAAATGAGGAGGGTGCTCTACCTGCTGTGATGGGCAAAGAAAAGTGTTATGCCTCGGATGCGGATCATATTTCGGCCAATGAGAATTTAAATATGAAGGAGGATAAGGCGTTGAGAAAATCACAACGGGTTCATACCCGCTCCCAAAAATTGAATTTATGACTGATAAGATTTTTTTCTGGAATATTAGAGGGCTGGGCAGTTCTAGAGGTATTTTGAAGAAGTTACTTATTAAATTCAAGGTTTCTTTATTTGCTATCTCGGAACCTTTTGTTGATGATTCTCGTATGGCTTCTCTTGGGTGTTATTTGGATTTTAATTATTATGCTTCTAATGCTAATCAGGGTGGTAAGTTGTGGGTTTTCTGGAATATTCCTAACATTTTTGAGATTGTGCTTTGTACGACCCAATCCGTGTCTGGTTGGTTCAAGTGGGATGCTCATCGTGTTTTTGTTACTTTTGTCTATGCTAAGTGTTCATATGTTGAGAGAAGAGAACTTTGGCATGATTTAGAGGAGTGGACTGTTTTGGATCAGCCTTGGTTAGTTTTGGGTGATTTTAATGTTATTCGCAGGGACTCGGAAAGAGTTGGTGGGAATCCTCGGCCTTTTATCTCGATGCTTGAATTCAACGATTGTATTGATCGTTGTGGTCTGTTAGAGGTTTCTAGTTCTGGCCAGCGCATGTCGTGGTGTAATGGACATGGGGGAGTGTCCAGAAGTTGGGCTAAATTAGACAGAGTGCTCATGAATAATTTTTTTGCCAGTATCTTTCCTTCTGTTCATTTCAATTATTTGAGCCGAAAATCTTCTGATCATTGCCCGATGGTTGTTTGCTCGGATCATACAGCTTTGTCCTATGGCCCCTCTCCTTTTCGTTTTTTGAATATGTGGTGCTCACATGATGGTTTTCTTATGTGTGTGAAGGAAGCTTGGAACCAGCAAGATACGGCGTCTGGCCTTCTTAAGCTCTCTATTCGTCTGAAAAGAACCAAGATAGCGCTTCGTGCCTGGAATAAAAATGTTTTTGGTAGGGTGGATGTGAATATTCGTGCGTTGGAAGAGAGGTTAGAATTTTTAGATACCCAACTTCAATCTGGTTTTTCTGAGGAGATTGAGGATGATTTTGTGGCTACTAAGACCGAAATTGAAATATGGGAGAAAAGGGAAGCTTCTCGTCTTGCCCAAATTGCTAAAAAGAAATGGTTGACTGAGGGAGATCAAAATTCGAAGTTTTTTCATTCAGTTATTAACCAGAGGCATAACAAGGGGCATATTAGTAAAATGGTCCTTGCTGATGGGAGAGTTTTGTGTACTGCTGAAGAGGTTCATGAGGAGGCCGTGATTTATTTTCGTAACTTCCTCTCTGATGTCTCTACGGTGGATCACTGTGACTTGTCGAGGATTATTGAGAAGAAAATTTCAGATGAAGAAAATCTTTGGTTATGCGCGGTTCCTTCTGAGTTGGAAGTGAAACAAGCTGTTTTTTCTATTCCGAAGAATAGTAGCCCGGGGCCTGATGGTTTTGGTTCGGGCTTTTATATGTCTTGCTGGGATATTATCAAAGAGGATGTGGTAGCGGCTGCTGGAGATTTCTTCAGGGGTGTTCCCCTATCCAGGTTTTATTCTTCCTCTTTTATTGTTCTTATCCCTAAAGTGCCTGAGCCTTCTGGTTTTGATAAATTCCGTCCTATTAGTTTGTGCTCTGTGGCTTATAAAATTTTTTCTAAGATTTTTGTGAATCGTCTTAATTCTGTTCTTGATGTTTTGGTCTCTCATGAACAAGGTGCGTTTATTCCCGGGCGTAGTATTTTTGAAAATATTACCCTTGCTCAGGAGATGGTTCAGTTGATTCATAAAAAATCTGTTGGTGGTAATGTTTTGATTAAACTTGATATGGCTAAGGCTTATGATAGGGTGAATTGAGATTTTTTATTAAATGTGATCCGGGCTTTTGGTTTTTCTGATTCTGTTTGTCAGATTATTGCTAACTGTGTGCAGTCTCAATGGTTTTCTGTCATGATGAATGGTACCTTAAAAGGTTTTTTCCAGTCTGCCAGGTGTCTTCGTCAAGGGGATCCTCTTTCTCCCTACCTTTTCATCCTCATGGAAGAAGTTTTGTCTCGGTTGCTCAGGAGTAATTTTCAGGATGGTCGGATTGGCAAATTTAGCCATCCTATTGGTGCCCCTTTGGTTTCTCATTTACTTTATGCTGATGATATCCTTATTTTTACTAATGGGGGTAAGAGGTCTATTACTAATTTACTGCATACGCTTGATACTTATGAGAGGTGGTCCGGTCAAAAAATCAACAGGGATAAATCTGCTCTTTTTCTTTCTAAGCTTATTTCTAATTTACGTAAGAGGAGTTTGCTGAGTCTTACGGGCTTTAAGGAAGGTAAGTTTCCTACTA
>QEOY01134111.1:23371-35997 GCA_003123805.1 Juglans sigillata | reverse complement strand
CTTTTTTTTTTTTTAAAAAAAAAAAAAAAAAAAAATACAGGCATGCAGTAGTATTTTTTTTTATACCATATTACTTTTCATTACACATAAAATAAGGCAATTAATATACAAGATAAAAAAAAAATATTAGTTGTGATGTCATGGGTCGTATCTCTCGGTGTTTCCAACTATTTTATATTTTAGTCACTCGAAACGGTTCCCATTGCGCATTTCATAGCATCAAAAACACTACACTACCATGCAGGTTTGGTGTAACCATTGACACCCCTTTGTTTTCTACGACGCCAGTGTGTGATCAGTTCATTGGCGACTTGCATATGACGTGACTAATTTTCATGTAGCAACGACTAATGCATTTTATATAGAAAATAAGATAATATCACAGGATAAAAAAAATATACGAATAACTTTTGACCATAATAATATCAAGATTGCATAAATCCAACAGTTTCCCAACCCTAATATATATATCAAGGAAGGAAGATGACGTTACATACAACTGACCCATTTCGAAAACATTAAAATAGTTATTGGTACATCGATCAAATAATAGTAGTAGTCTCACAGGATGAACACGTGGTATCCCATTATATGACAAGATACCATGCCATTAAACATATATTATAATCTATGTAACTATTTATAATACAATGATGGGATTTTGTAATAAAATAGGAGTACCATGTCATTTAAATACGACCGTATATCAAGACTTATGGCGGCGGTGAGAGGGCCAATAAAGAAGATAAGACCAAGTCCGAAGGCCCAAGAAGCAATTTTCGGATAGTAATGAGCCAAGACTCCAAATGAGCCTGTAGAATAAGCTACCACCAATGCATAAATAGCCCATGTAATGGGTAGCTGAGAGAGAGTTAGGAATCCTGAGAATGCAGTATCAGTGATTTCTTCTTTCACTCCAAAAGCAAAGAAATGGAGAAACATTGAGGCAGTTGACAAACCAAATGAGAAGGAATTCGCAATTGCAAATGCGCGGAAAGCCAACTTCTGACCTGAAGTTGCATCATCCTCTCTATAAGGCACGGTTAAAATAGCTGCAAAGGTGACAGTGGCAACGAAGGTTGCTACAAGCAAGTTGACATTAGCCTTCTCCTTAACAGAAGAACTATCTGCCCCTTGTTCTGTTTTCCCACTAATAGATGAGTCATTTTCTTCTTGCTTTGATTTGTTTCTACTCTCGATTTGTCGTTCGCTGGTCCCAGTAGTTTGTACTTTGATGGTTCTTCTGGGAAATGCTGCTTGCAAACTTGGTAGATAGCCAATGGCCTCGAACTCAAGGATCAATTTCTGTAAGTTTTTGGAACAGGCATTGATTAGGAATAGAATAATCTGTTTTATAAAGACATTAATGGATTTCCAAGATTATTCTTTGTTTTCTTTCCAAGTTGTGATACACATATGGCCCTTTGAATCAAATAGCATAGGATTTTTTTTTTTTTGAAAGTGGTAACGTATTATGTTTGAATCTTTAAAATCCAATTTCCTTGTATGGATCATGTAATAAAACTTGGATTTGGATTTGCACTAAAGCTAAACAAGCCTTTTAGTCAAGTTTTTCAAAATCTTGGTTTCCAATTCATGGTTGATTTCAAAACCAAATCCAAATCCAAATTCAAATTCTATCCAAAGTTCCAAACGCAATATACAAAATGCTCAGTTGCTATTCATTAAGTACGGAATATTATTTGGAAATTACTGATCACAGTACGTTAATTATTTATAAACACTACACGGCTAAGTTAAATGAATTTATAGTAGGATATATGGGTCATACCTGACCAGACAGACTCTTCACAGCATTTGATTTAAGAATATCCAAGCAAGTTAGGCCTTTCTTGTTAATAGCCCCTTTGTCGAATCTTTTATCCCCTGCCAGTGCCCCTAGCATAGTGAAATGTTTGTGGACAGCAGCCAGATGCAACATCGTGTTGCCACTGCCATCTTGCTTGTTTATGAGATCATCAGGCACATTGCGAAGCAGAAGCAAGAGTCTCCTTAAACTTTTCCCACTTTCCGCAGCCACATGGAGGGGCGTACGGCCTTTATTGTCCAATAGTTCGTACGTACTAGGAAATTTTGAAACCATCTTCATCACTACCTTGAGGTAGCCTCGCTCGGCTGCAATGTGAAGAGCAGACATTCCTTCCTTGTCCTTTATGTGAGCTGCCGAAGAACCTGCATGTTGTAATAACAGTTCCACGACTTGCACACTGCCGTAGCGTGCAGCATAGTGCAGAGGAGTC
This sequence comes from Juglans sigillata, assembly GCA_003123805.1. Classification (NCBI taxonomy): domain Eukaryota; kingdom Viridiplantae; phylum Streptophyta; class Magnoliopsida; order Fagales; family Juglandaceae; genus Juglans; species Juglans sigillata. Next base: position 33,736 of record QEOY01134111.1, on the reverse strand, counting down.
CACCCAAAATCATCGGCTTCCGAGGCTAAATTTGGCTCTTTTTTTATCACCTCCGACAGAAAATCTACAAGAGAACAAAAGGAAATGCTAACAAATGAAGAGAGATAACAAGGCTTCCTTCTCTAGAAAATTCTTCACAGCATCCGCCAGAAATTCTTCATTGCCAAATCTCGACTGAATTTTTCTNAAAAAATTAAAATAATAAAAAAAAAAAAAAAAAAAAAAAAAAAACACAGGCCGAAATATCGGCCGGTACCGGCCGAAATATAAGCCGGTACAGGCCGAAATTTAGGCCGAAACGGCCTGTACCGTCCGGTACGGCCGGTATTTTGGCCGGTACGGAATATATATAGTACCTGTACCGGCCGGACGACCGAAACGAAAAATTTCGGCCGTACCGGCCGGTACAGTATGAAATTAAAAACATTGCTCAAAACTCCACTCAAATAACACTTTTCTCTTATCTGAAAATACTCTCAAAAGTATCTATGTACACTTCTACTAATTTTTTCTATAATATTGTACGGAGAAAAACAACACCACACTGGAATGAAAAGATCAACTCTTAACGAACGCCAACTCTTTAATTCCAATTTAAAAAGGAAGGTAGACGTTAATACAAACAGCACAAAAACATTCATTACCAACTTAAAAAGTAAAAATAAACCGACCTGCATAAATTATTTAAGAGAAAAAAGTTTAAACGTTAAAAATGTTAATGGAAACATTGATAACGAACATCACTCAAAAGAAACGTATAAAGGCCATGAAGTCGGTTTTGCCAGTTGTTTTACAAGAATAAAAGTAAAAAAAAATAACGGCAATAAATTAATTAGAAACCAACGTTACTAACCAAAATGTTCGGCTACTGGCAAATCAAGAGAATAAAAGCAAGGTTAATAACGTTCAAGCAATAAATCTCATAAATCCTAATAATTATTTTAAAAAAATACCAACAAGTAGCCTGTTACTTAAAAGATTAAGGGTGTGTTTGGATGTTGAAGTGAGTTAAGATGAGTTGAGTTGAGATGATAAAATATTGTTAGAATATTATTTTTATTTTGGGATTTGAAAAAATTGAATTGTTTATTATATTTTATATTGAAATTTAAAAAAATTGTAATGATCCATGAGTTGAGATGAGTTTGGTATCCAAACACACCCTAAGGCTTCGTTTGCTTACCAAATTCATCTCAACTCATCATTACAATTTTTTCAAATTCCAATACAAAATATAATAAATAATTCAACTTTTTCAAATCTCAAAATAATAATAATATTAAAAAATAATATTCTAACAATATTTTATCATCTCAACTCAACTCAGTTTAACATCCAAACATAGCCTAAATAGTTCGATTTTACTGAATCTATGTCCTTTTCGGAACAACAGGGTGCCACCAGCTCTCAAACGGCCAGGACATGAAACTTGAGAAATAAGAAACAATACACTACAACAATCTGATGAAATTACCTGCTACATTGTAATCTTTCTTGGCATCAGGAACAGAAGATAAAAGCCAGTTTAGGAAGGCCGCAACCACTCTACAATAGGCAATAGATAAGGAGTCCTTCTCTTGCCTCTCTGGGATAACGTGGAGATCGATCGAGAAAAAACAACAGCAACAAGGATTTAGCAATAATAATACTTTATACTACAGACAAGAGAAAGATTAAGGTAATGGATTAGTAACATATCAAGTTCGGTTCATGTGGTTTTAATATAATACAAATATTTCATATATATATATATAATGTTGGAAATATTTCAAAATAATATATATTTATATTTAATAATAATAATATTTTGGGGTTTTATTTTTGGAAGTGAATTAATTTGGGAAGAGAGAAGTCAAGGAAAATTTATGGGCTTATAGAATTTTGTGTTTATTTGCATATGGAAAATGTTTTTGTGGTATTGAGGCTTTAGATTTGCCCAAAGGGCTAAGGTTCGAGTCAGACTTATGTGAAAATGGTTTTTAATTCTTTGACATTGAGAGCCTGTAAGGCAATGGGTGTGCTCAGCGCCTGGCACAAAATGCCAAAAATTTCCACTGTTGTGTTTCGAAACCCGAGTGGAAAGGATGGTATGGATGCAGAACAACGATCAAAGTCCAAACTTTGTTATTAGTAACAGGAATAGTTAATATACGAATCAAATTTCAGAAAAATAAAAAGTTATAATTTTTCATTCACATTGTTTGGCTAAATAGACCAATTGGCCTACGAATCTAAGTAGGATAGAAGTCATTTTTGAAATTCTCCCTTTCAAAAGTTTCATTTCTTCAAAACTTATCATTAGGATCTGTTCATTCAGCAGAGAACAGAGTTCTAATCTCTTAGTTGAATAGTAAAATTTGAGAGTATTCGGAATTTAAATTGTATTGGACTTCATTATATTTTGATCAGGTTGTTATTAATTCAATAGAGGATATAGAAGTTTCTTTGGGACTTGCATGAAGTATATAAATCATCGAAGCACTTTTGTCTTGACCGAAACCGTGTTTGAAGGAATTGGGAGAGATTGGAACCCATTTTGAAACCAACCCGTGAAAAAGGAAATCCGTAGCTTAAGTGTTTGATTATACTCCTATTAGACATAACAATTTGTTTCCCGTTAGCTTTACACACATAACTATTGTTTTTAAACTTAAAGTTTCTAAAGAAATAGAGTGAGCAATCTGGCATTGTTAAATTGATTTTCCAGTGGACATATCCTTACAGTTGCAAATACAATCATTGTATTTTTGGAAATTCTTCTTTTAGAATTAGGTTAGGACTCAACATCTTAAAATTCCATCACTAGTTTCTTATTTCATTTTCTAACAATTAAGAAAAGGCATTCTCACTTTAGCATGCATTGGAATCAATTTCTTTGAACACCATAGTCCCTGTGAATTTGACCTTGGGACTCTCCCTTGATAACAACTAGACACCTTCTACACTTGGGAGGCAAATTGAATGGAGACACAACCTTCTAATGAAACATCCCATAATCTTTTAATATTAGATATGAATTATATTCTGGTTTAGGACTAGAAGCAATAACCTTTAGGATCTTAAACCATTAGGCTGTTGCTATATATTAGTGGCATGCATGGAGGCTGTTAGTATCTGGTGATTCATGTATTTCAGACAAAATTAGACATGCCGGTGTCATACAGATTGGTCATGTATTTAAACCTTAGAGATCCTCATTTGTCAGCATTTTTATTACAATGGCATGGTTATCTTTATTTTTCCAATAATGGATCACTTGGTTTCATTATTCATATAGACATGAGAGATTGTTTAACTTCACCGTGCATTATAAATATATGAACATATATGTTCAGAATGTATAAAAATGGGTTCCTTTTTCAGTTGGTGTAAGTAGTTTTTGGTTATTAATCTTATATTTGGACATGCTGGTTATCATACAGATTATGTTGTACCTCTGGAGATCCTTAATTGTATCCAATTGTTTACATTGGCTATATTTGCTTATTTTCTCAACACATGAGAAATTGTTTCATATAGGTTGAGATTTTCTGTTTATATGCTTATGTTGGTTGTATTAACTTAGGCCTCATTAAGGGGAATGCGATAAGATGAGAAATTTCTAAATAGTAGTGAAATAATTTGTGAATAGTGAGATGGTTTGAGTTAAGATATTTTATTAGATTTTAGGAAATGAGGGAGTAAAAGTTGAATAACAATATTATAAAATTAAAAAATTGTTAGAATATAATTTTTTAATATAATTTTTATTTTATAATTTGAAAAAGTTGAATTACTTTTTGTGTTTTGTTTAGAAATTTGGAAAAATTGTAATAATTATATTAAAAAGTTGAAAATTTGAAATTAAAAAGAGTTTATGTTTGAGTGATGTTTGTGAATGAAATTATAAAAATTTTGAGATAAGATGACACGTTTTTTGTTTGTTTACGTTTCTAAGTTATGGTGACACTCCAGTTGAGTTACTGGCTTGGTTTTGCTTTCTCTCCTTGGGGGGTAAGGGGAGAAAATTTATGGTTGAGTATTTGTACAAGGTATACTAATCATGAAGCTTACGTTAAAATTTCTTTGTGCCGGTCAAGTTTGTGTCTACCATGTTTTCACAGTGATTAATAATGTTTAGTAATAATTGCTTATGCTTCCTCTAATTCCAGAGATACAAGTTCAGATTAGAAGATGCAACCATGTAGTAAAACCTCAAATTGCTTCTGCATGCAGCTCGTGATATTTAGATACTTTAGTTTGTTTCTCAATTGGCTAATAATTAGTTCCTAATTGGATCCTATATCACTACAAGAGAAATGGATTTTTTATTTTTATTTTTATTTTTTTTTTGTGGCCAGTCTTTTGCGTCAACGACATAATATTGGATGCAAAAGGCTAATTTTGTGCATTTCCGTCGTTTCATGAGATCTACTCCGATTAACAAATTCATATGAACATATAATTGAAATGAAGAACAATATTGCTTTTTGCACTTATTCCTAAGATGATTAGGGCATCGGAGGTTAAAGATTACCTACTCACCAGCCTTTTGAGTGGGGTCTACAAGATCATTTCTAAGGTGCTTGCAAATCGCTAGAAGGAGTTTTGGGGTGGATCATTACAAAACCCCAAAATGCATTCATATGGGGAAGACAGATTTTGGATTCAGTTCTCATTGCTGATGAATGCTTGATATTAGATTGAAATCGGTAAATCCGGATCTCTTGTGCAAGTTGGATATTGAGGAGGCTTATGATCATGTCAAGTGTGACTTTTTGTTGTATTTGCTATAGAGATATGGTTTTGGGAAAGGTGGTGCACATGGATTAGGTGGTGCATATCGATGACGCGGTTCTCAATTTTGGTAAATGGTTGCCCAATTGGATTTTTTAACAACTCACGAGGCTTAAAGCAAGGAGATCCCTTGTCCCCACTTCTATTTGTCATACTCATGGAGGCACTTAGCAGAATGATTTTAGCGATGGGTAACAATGGATGTTTTGCTGGCTTTTGGGATGGTGACACGCATTGAGGTACTATCCATATTTTCCCTTTGTTGTTTGCGGATGATACTCTTATTTTTTGCGAGACAGATCTAAACTATATTCAGGCACTAAGGGCATTTCTACTTGCTTTGAGGCAATCTCTGGGTTGAAAGTGAACTTATCCAAGTCAAAATTGGGTTTAGTTGGCAACGCTTGTAATATCTGGTTATTGGCTAACACCCTTGGTTGTAAGATCTCTTATTTCCCTATGAATTACCTTGGCCTCCCTTTGGGGGCCAACTCCAGGGCTACAACTATTTGGGATGAAGTAATTGAGAAAATTGAACGAAGATTGACAAGTTGAAGAGATTATATTTGTCGAAAGGTGGTAGGATTACTTTAATTAAAAGCACTCTTTCCAATCTACCAACCTATTTTTTGTTATGCTTGTTCCCGATTCCCGAGAGTGTGACGGCGGCACGTATTGAGAAATTGCATCGTGACTTCTTTTAGAGCGGACTCGGGAATGAATCTAAATTTCATTTGGTTAAGTGGGAAAAGATATGCTCCCCAATCTCTTCTAGTGGCTTGGGAAGTTAGAAACTTGAGAGTGTTCAATTGGGCATTACTTTGGAAATGGTTATGACGCTATAATACGGAACCCGAAACTTTATGGAAGTTGGTGATCGATTATAGATATGGAGGCTTGTGGGGTTTATGGCGTGGGTCTATGGAAGCATATTAGATGAGGGCGGGGAGTCTTTGCTCTTCATACTAGAATCATGATGGGAGATGGCACAAGAACTAAATTTTGACATGACATATGGTGTGGAGATAGAGCTCTCAGGGACTTATTCCCTATAGTATTCATACTTGCACATGAGAAAGAAGCTTCAATGGTATAGCTCAAGGAGAGGAATGGTGATTTACTCTAGTGGAACGTGAGTCAGCAACTTTGAAGATTTCTTCTAGGACATATACTACATAAGATTGCGCACTCAAGGAGCTAATACTTTGTGGTGGATACTTACTAGAGAGGTACATTTTCAGCTTTCTCTTTTTGTAAGGCTCTCACACAACTATAGAACAATCACTTTCCATGGATTAGAATTTGGAGAAACAAAGACCCCCTTAGGACGACATTTTTTCCCTAGATAGTGTCTTTGGGAAAGATTGTCATAACGGATAACTTACGGAAGCACGGGGTGATAGTGGTAGAATGATGCTGCATGTGTAAGCAAAGTGAGAAGACTATTTACCATGTTCTACTACATTGCGAGCTTACTAAAGCATTATGGGTCAAATGTATTCAGAAGGATAAAGCTAGCCTGGGTTATGGGTTAAGCTTTTGGCATGTTGGGTGAACCTCAGCAGCATCCCACAAATTTCAGCTGTGTTGAAGATGATTATCTTATGATTTCTATGGTGCATTTGGAAGGAATGAAATGACAGGACATTCGAAGACAATGAACGTTCATTAGTGGAGATTAGATTACTATTTGTTAGAACCCTTTTTCTTTGGGCCAAAGATGTAGATTTCAATAGTCTCGATTTTCATTATTTTCTTGTTTCTATTTCTTTCTCCTAAATAGGTGTTATCTCTTGTATACTCTATGTGTACTTGGGCTATGCTTATTTATATTAATATAATTTAACCATTTACTTATTTTTAAAGAAAAAAGAACATTGGTCTTGACCAAGGTAGGGAGAGGATGAGTGAACTTACTTGTCAGCATCCGAATGATGGCTACGTGCAACACATTCATATGGTCCCTTCCTCGGAAAGATATTGATTGATATGGAACATCATCAGCTAAGATTAAATTAGCAATATAGTAATTGTTTCTGTCTACAGCAAGAAAGAGTGCGGATTCTCCGGCTTCATTCACCATCTTAGCTAGCTCTGGTTTGTGGCGAATTAGTAACTCCACAACCGAGTGTTGAGCATTTCTCACGGCAAGGTGCAATGCCGTATCCTTGTCTATGTTCACCATCTCCAAAATATCTGAACTTGAACGATCTATTAGGAGATTTATGATGTCCGAACACCCTATTCTTGCTGCAACATGTAGTGGAGTGTCACCTTTCTTATTTCCCAGATAAATAAGTGATTGGTCCAAGCTGATGAGTTTTTCAGCAAACTCCTTCCGTTTGAATTTTGTTGCAACATGTAGAATGGAGTCCTCGTTGTCCGTTATCGGCTTGGGAATATTCTCAGAATCTTGTAGGTAGGACTTGATGATCTCGTTACTTGTGATCTGTTCTAAGAATGTGGTGTCATTTTCAGCTGCAGCTTTATAGATCTTTGTTGGATCCATGACCTCGAGTTGCAAAACTATATCAAATAAACTAATTTTGCTGATGATGAAGCTAATTATTCAGCTGGCTTTCTCAGATCCTACGTAGAAGCCCTCCTTACAAATAAGCAATATAAGAATTAGATTTAGGAAGTACACTCGGGCATATACTGGTAGAACCAAATGAATTCTATAGTCATATGGTGTGCAAACTTTACGCATCTTTTGTGATGCTCGTCCTTGTGGTGTGATTTTAAGAAGTTTTAGAAAATCACACGGGAATTAATAAAATTGTTAAGATTTTTCATTTTCTCCCCAAGATATAAAAGATTCTATAATTGAAAATTAAAACTTGCTTTGTAAATTTAAAATAGAGTTTACAACTGAATTTATTAAATTAAATTAGAAAGTTTCCTTCCTCATAAAAACATTTCCCAGACCCTGTAATGCTTTTCTTTTTAAAGAAAAATCTTTTTACGTCATTTCTTTTTCATTTACATAAGAACTTTAAACACAGAACTTCCATAAAACTATCATTGACTTAAACTTCTTTCACTTAGACCAATTCAATTATCCAATTAATTTTCTTCAACTATTTACTTGCATGCTTCCTCATAATATTCCTAATTGTACAAACTTAAACCTCTACGTATTTATAACATCCATTTCATTTCACTTGTTCAAACCATCATTCAATCTTTGAAGCATAGCCATTTGCGTAAATCTTAAACCTAAACTATGAACCTAAAGGCCCAAGTTCATTTTTAATACAAGTGAAGCCAAAGATTAAATATTAAATCTGTCCAAAACATGCAGCCAAGAAAAATTACACTTGTACTCTACCTATTTATCACCAAAGATCAACATACAATCCCTTCAAAGCACCTACTTTGTTTAGAAACTTCATCTATGCACAATATACATGATACATACAACTCTGTCCAAATTCATACAATCAACACCAAGATACACATACTTCATCCATCAATCACTTAGCTCAACACAAATACATCATACAACCATTGTTCATGCATGACACACCCAACATATTCAAATCAGTCCAATCAACCTTCACAAACACTTTACCCAAATCCATAAGCCTCTTGACAATATACATACAAATACAAATCCGCAATCCATAGTCCACTTAACTCCACATAGAACAGACCAACGCAATCCCATACTTCACAATCTTTATGCTCCACTTATAACTCCATTTCAATCCCAACCACACATTACTTTTTCTGAGTTTATCACAATCAACACATTCAATATATATGTATATATAATCTGTCTATATATTCAAACACAACACCATTTAATCACATAAATATAATATTTCTTGAGATAAAGAGAGGGGATTATACCAAAGTTTAGGGCTTGAGAATATTTCGGGTGGTTGCTGGTGGTGAAACCCGTTAGGCCACAACTTCCTCTCCAACTGGCTGTGGCACCGCTTGGTCTCGTCAAGCTGTGCAAATAGGAGCTCAAAGTTTTATAGCAATGAAAGCTACTTTCATTCTTCTACCCATTTCATTTTCAGACATTACCAAGATGAGATATGTGTGAAAGCAAACATTTTTACAAGTGGCTTTCATTCTAAATCATGATATTTGGTATAGACTTGAGAAGTCGTTTTCACCAAGCATGAAGACAAAACACAAAACTGAGACAGACAGTACGTGTCCACATGGGCTAAACAGAATGGAGTGGACTTTTAGCAGCCGTATGATTTGGACTGAACGGTTGTCAAATTAGCACCGCCTATTGACTTCGTGCCTATGCTCGTTGCAACCAATAGCTGTCAATATGTCAATGTTCTTTTCTTTCTTTTTCAATTTTTTTTATTTCCTTGTTGCCCATTTTTTTTTTCTCAAAGCAAGCATATCATAAGTAAACTAAAAGGTTACATAAATACAAAATTAATAGAATGAGAGTTTCTAATAATCATCTCAAAACAAACAAATGCATCACTCAAAAAAAAAAAAAAAAAAAGAAAAAAAAAGTGAGATATGGAGCATATATGCCTTATTTAATTTGGTACTTTCACTTTGAAATCATGTTTATCAGTGTAATTAGCATAAGTACTCATCTCTGCAGAGATCCTAAACAATATAGGCATATTTCTTTGTCTGCAGAAAATGGGAGCTGGTGTTAATAACAATTTCTTTACACCAATATTCGGGGGTGGACAGAGGCTATGCCCTGGATTAGAACTTTCCAGGCTTGAGCTCTCAATATTTCTTCACCATCTTGTCACTAGTTACAGGTAAATTACCTTTCCCACTAAATCATGCAAACAAAAGACAACGTATATGGCCTACAATATACATATAATTGCATGGACGCGCTATTTTTTGATGCCGTAGTTTAATGACACACAATATTATATCTTTTATAATAAAACTGAAAAGGGTTACATTTTTATGATGAGAAATATTTGACCTACACAAAAATTTAATAAAAGTAAACTTACAAATTGACATATTTTAATATATATGATACATCAAATTTGTAAAGTATTTTTATTGTAAAGTAAATCCAATGTATTGATTATTGTCTAAGGGGATATTTGGAAATTATTTTGGTCTCATCCCATCTTATCTCTTTTTAATTTCTTCCCAAACATCAGTTAAACACAAATTTTTTCAAATTAATAATTACAACTTTTCTAAGCTTTCAAACAAAAATATAAAAAATAGAGTTTTGCTTCACAACCTCCACCACACTCCACACTCTACACTTTTTTAAATTTTGAAATTTTTTAGTATTTTTTTTGAGTTTATTCTTTTTAAATTATTTCAAAATTTCTATTCATTATTTATATAATAAATAATTGATAAAAGAAAAAAATAATAAAAATTAAAAAAATGTGGAGTGTGGAGTGTTAGGAGCAATGTTTTTAATTTCATACCGTACCGGCCGGTACGGCCAAAATTTTTCGTTTCGGCCGTCCGGCCGGTACAGGTACTATATATGTTCCGTACCGGCCAAAATACCGGCCGTTTCGGCCTAAATTTCGGCCTGTACCGGCTTATATTTCGGCCGGTACCGGCCGATATTTCAGCCTGTGTTTTTTTTTTTTTTTTTTTTTTTTTTTT
>QEOY01134111.1:0-21337 GCA_003123805.1 Juglans sigillata | reverse complement strand
GATCTGATGATGATACTCAGTTTATGTTATGCCAAAGTATTATGGGTTTTACTTATCTTAAAACCATCGCTCTGTTACTTTTGAAAGTATGTTAGGTTCTGCATGATAACTCTGGAAAATATTTTGTTCTGCATGCTATACTTTGTAAATGCTCATGTTTGCACGCTAGCATATGACTTCTGCTTACTGAGTTGTTGATAACTCACCCATTATCTTCATAATATTTTTTAGATGATGTAGAGAGTCCAACTGAGGACCTGGATTAGATTGGTGAACATGATTATGCTGGGAGAGGATGTTAGAAGAAGGAATTCTGATGTCCTTTAGTTTTAATGTCTTTTAGATTTAATTATATCTTGGGCTTGGGTTTAGTAAGACTTTTGAAGTTATTAGTTTGGTTTGTTGTGACTACCGGGAGATTTTGGACTCCTTAGTTTATTTTCGCTGCAGTAATGACTTTGTAGAGTTTCAATGTGGTTATTTAGAGTACTTGAGATTGAGTTTTTGCTAATAAAGTTTTGGAGTTTTATTTTTGTTGTATTGGGAAACATGATCTGAAGTGACAGGTAGTAATTCTCCAGGCCAGCCGGGTTTGGGGCGTTACACATTTTCATATTCAAATTTAGCAAATATCATCTATATTTACTCCACATTGAATTAGCTAAATTGTTTTCATCCAAAATAGAAGCTGTAATAAATTCATTCTTCTTTTCAAATATGAAAAGAACTATAGCAAGTCTAAAAGTATTTTTTGAGATTATTATATTATAGATATGAGATTTTTATTTACATATGAAATTTTACCATCTATATACATATGAAATTATTATATTATAGATTGTTGGATTGTAAAAAAGAGAATGAATATGATTGTTGGAGATTATTGAAGATTATGAAAATAAAATAAACAAATAATTAAAAATAAAAATTAATTAGAAAAATATAAAAAATAAAAAATAATAATATTTTATTATTATAGAGAGTGTAATGACTAATCTAATGTAGATTTCAAGTTTTGAATGATTAGTTAAAAGTGAAAAAGTTACATATTAGTTAAAATTTGAAGAATAAAATGATCAATTCAATGTTAATGCTCTAACACAGTTCATTATAGAGTTCTATTTGATTGAGAGGCCTCCTCGTTGGTCTGTCTACTTATATATGTATATTTATCATCCTTTGCGGTTGAGAACGATGCAGTTGTCAAAAAATTCTGTCTTTCATATTTTATTCAAATGTTTCTCCATAGGTTATATACATTTCAAAAGGAATAAAACCTAAACAAATCTTTGCTATACAAATCCGTCTCCTAGACTCACGCTAACCACCGTTTTTTACGGGATGTTATAGATTTCAAATGCCTAAAATTTCTCTTGATTATTTACAATAACAGCTCACGCCAACAGCACTCTCACGGCAGCTTCCTTCCTTTGATCGACACGTTAATTGTAATCTTCATTAATCTTGTGGCAATCAATAGCTGTAACTAAATATTACCATAGTTAGTTGATCAACAGATCAATTGCTTATGGGGGTAACTCTGATGGGGAGCTTTCTCTTCAACAGATCAACAGATCAATTTGATCTTGTTGTGCTACCCATCTGCACAGTTACAATTACAAGAAAAAGGAAAACATAAAGCTGAATCGATTGTTGACTGATTTTCATAAAGAGACCGCGTTTTAGATCTGCACGGAGATAAAGTACGTAAGATCTTACAAAAGCGCGTTTTAGGTCTGTACAGAGAAAGTAAGATCTCACGAAAGCAAACTTTGGAGATGCTCGAGGAATAAGATGAGATGATTTACTTTGTGAATGATAATAAGATGATTTGTAAATAATAATAAAATGATTTATAAATAGTAATGTGATAGTTTGAGTTAGACTACGTTTAGATAGTAAAGTGATATTCGATGATTTGTGAATAATAATGAAAAAGTTGTAAACAAATAATGATAAAATATTAAATAGTAGTTGAGTGAAACACAACCTTAATATTTTATAAAGTTTTGGAAAATGAGAGAAAAAACTTAAATAAAAAATATTATAAAGTTAAAATTTGTTATAATATAATTTTTTAATATTATATTTATTTTAGAATTTGAGAATTGTTTTTTATTTTTTTGTTTGAAAGTTTGGAAAAGTTGTAATTATTAGTTTGGATAACTTTATTTTTAAGTGATGTTTGGGAAGAATTGAAAAGAGATGGGATGGGATGAGACCAAAATAATTTCCAAACATCCCCTTAGACAATGATCAATACATTAGATTTAGTTCACAATAAAAAATACTTTACAAATTTGATGTACCATATCAAGACATGTCAATTTGTAAGTTTACTTTTGTAAACTTTTTGTGTAGGTCAAGTATTTCTCATCTCATAAAAATGTAACCCTTTTCAGTTTTATTATAAAAGATATAATATTGTGTCATTAAACAATGGCATCTAAAAATAGTGCGTCCATTCAATTGTATGTATATTGTAGGCCATATATTTTGTCTTTTGTTTGCATGATTTAGCGGGAAAGATTATTTACGTGTAACTAGTGACAAGATGGTGAAGAAATATTGAGAGCTCAATTAAGCCTGGAAAGTTCTAATCCAGGGTATAGCCTCTGTCCACCCACGAATAGTGTAAAGAAATTGTTGTTAACAGCAGTTCCCATTTTTTGGAGACAAAGAATCCCTATAATGTTTAGGATCTATGCAGAGATGACTTATGCTGATTACACTGATAAACATGATTTCAAGTGAAAGTACCAAATTAAATAATGCATAACTCCCATCTCCATGGATCGAATCGATATGGGTTTTCGTAGTTGTTTTCATTCATGTGAACAGAACTAAAAGAAGTCAAGACGCACCATCCTTGTGGTATATAATAACCTGTTGAATATCCCACCATTACAGTCCTATATAAAATTGAAGAACAATGAAGTCTAAGGGAAATTGTCAATTCTCTAGAAACTGACCTACCTTTGATTTCTACATCCTTGAATGCTTTTCTCCAAACCCCATTGATGATATTTGCCAGCCTGAGAGTTTCACTGATGACCTTGTGAAGAATAAGAATAGCAGGTTCTGATATATTAGTATATATTTTGGTTTCTAGAAGTAGTAAAAATCCCATAATACTTCCAAACATATCTCTTTTTATTCCTCTTTTAAAATTTGAGACTCACATTTTGAGTAAATTGCATCACTACAAGGAATTCAGTCTTTTCCAGCGCTACAAATTTGCCGCTAAAAGCACAAAAATTGGTGGTTGCCAAAAATCGGTTTCCATATCATTTTTACTAGCGATTTACAATAATCGCTAGAAATAAACATATTTTCGATGAAATCAAATCACTGGAAATAGTGAATACAATCGCCACAAAACATTATCATCGTTGAAAAACATTATTTTCCGACGACTATGTTTTGCATAAAAAGGCTCACAATTCGCCGCAAAAGTCTGTTAAACCATGGTTACGTGTCGCCGCGAGAATTTTTTGCGATGATATGTTTAGCTGGAAATAACTTTTGCGGCGATATGCATTGCTGGAAAAAAGTATTTGCGGCGATATATCATGGCAAATAACTAGTTTCGGCTATTTTGTATCGCCGAAAATAGTGTTATAGTTCTAAAAAAGTATTTCTGGCGATTTTTATGAAATGGCCCTTAACAAAAAAAAAAAAAAAAACAAAAAAAATGCATTAAACAGGATAGATGATATTCATATTGTAGCTTTCAAATCTGCCTCCAAAAGATGGCCACCTAGGTGGTTGCTGTTAAGGAAACAATCCCTTGATTCAAGGCTTAATATCATTTACCTTAATTCTAGGACATTCATTATACAGATTGATTGTAGTTTCCTTTCATGTAATTAGACGTCATATTCTAGTTTCCTTTTATGTAATTAGACGTTATGTAAATCTTGCATATATAGAAGAATACTCACCACGATTGAGGTGTGGTGGTTTTTGATCAATCTTCTCATGGTATCACGAGCCTCATCGGATTAGCATCCCTCAATTCCTCTTTCTTTCTCTTTTCTTCATGGCTGCCGAACCCAACCCCACCCTTCTCCCCTTCAACACCATGATCCACATGGTCACTATCAAGCTTTCCTCCTCCAATTACCTCTTGTGGAAAAGCCAATTACTTCCCCTACTTGAGAGCCAAGAGTTATTAGATCATGTGGATGGCACCCTTGAACCTCCCCCACATTTTCATCCCTCCAACTCTGAGACACCAAATCCCAAACACCTGGCGTGGAAACAAACTGACCAACGCCTCCTAAGCTTGTTACTCTCCTCCCTCACCGAAGAAGCTATGGCTGAGGTTGTCGGCCTCTCCACCTCACGTGAGGTTTGGCTTGCTCTCGAAAACTCCTTCAGCCATCGCTCCAAAGCCAGAGAAATTCGTCTCAAAGACGATCTCCAGTTGATGAAATGAGGCACACGCACTGTCTCTGAGTATGCCCGCACCTTCAAATCTCTCTGTGATCAACTTCACGCCATTGGACGTCCCGTTGATGGCACTGATAAATCCCACTGGTTTCTTTGAGGCCTTGGGTCTGATTTCACAAGTTTCTCAACCGCACAAATGGCCCAAACCCCCCTACCCTGTTTCGCCGATCTGGTTTCCAAAGCTGAGAGCTTTGAACTTTTCCAGAAATCTTTTGAACAATCGGCTACTCCTCCTCCCACCGTTGCTTTCACGGCCACCAATCATGGACACTCTCGGTCAAACCAAAGGAATACCTCATCTCGCACTCAACAGGGCCATCGCAACGGTCATGGCCACTCTCCCTCAAATCGCAGCAACGGGCCATCGAACCAGCAGCGCCACCGTTCTGGTCAGGGACGCCGTCCGCCCCGCTGCTAGATTTGCCGACAGGAAGGCCACTATGCCAATCGGTGCAACCAGAGGTATGCACGGGGTGACTCTGCTGCTCACCTTGCCGAGGCCTTCAACGCCTCCTGTGCGATAAATGGGCCCGAGCCCAGTGACTGGTATTTGGATACCGGGGCTTCGGCCCACATGACCACAGACCCATCCACTTTGGCCCACTCAAGTAACTACACAGGTAAGGATAGTGTAATTGTAGGGAATGGTGCTTCCCTACCCATTACCCACACCGGTACCATCTCTCCAATCCCAAATCTTCATTTATTAGATGTTCTAGTTGTTCTCCGTCTCACCAAAAACCTCTTGTCTATTAGTAAATTAACATCTGATTTTCCTCTCTCTGTTACATTACATTTACTAATAATTTTTTCACTGTCCAGAATCATCAAACAGGAAGGGCGGTGGCAACCGGTAAACGTGATGGTGGTCTGTATGTGCTGGAGCGCGGACACTCCGCCTTTATTTCTGTTCTTAAGAATAAAGCTCTTCATGCTTCTTATGATTTATGGCATGCTCGCCTTGGACATGTAAACCATTCCATTATCTCTTTTTTGAATAAAAAAGGTCGTCTTCATCTTACATCGTTATTGCTTTCTCCCGCATTGTGTAGTACATGTCAACTTGCAAAAAATTTGGATCTTATTCATTGCGACATTTGGGGCCCTTCACCCGTCAAATCAAATTTGGGTTTTATTTATTATGTGATATTCATTGATGACTATTCTCGATTCACTTGGCTATACCCTTTGAAATTCAAATCTGATTTTTATGATGTTTTCATTCAATTTCAAAAATTTGTTGAAAATCAATATTCCACCCGTATCAAACTTTTTCAAAGTGATGGTGGTGCCGAATTTACCAGTAATCGCTTCACAGCGCACCTTTGTACCTTGGGTATTCACCATCAACTCTCATGCCCATACACACCCGCCCAAAATGGTTGCGCTGAAAGAAAACATCGTCATGTAACCGAGACTGGTCTAGCCCTTCTTTTTCACTCTCACCTTTCTCCTCATTTCTGGGTTGACGCCTTCAACACTGCAGCCTATATTATCAACCGTTTGCCCACACCGCTTCTTGGAGGTAAGTCCCCTTTTGAGCTTCTCTATGGTTCTTCACCCAACTATGAAAATTTTCATCCTTTTGGTTGTCGTGTTTACCCTTGTTTACGTGATTATATGCCTAACAAATTTTCTCCTCGCAGCATCCCTTGCATTTTTTTGGGTTACAGTCCTTCTCATAAAGGATTTCGCTGTCTTGACCCCATTACGTCCAGGCTATATATCACCCAACATGCTCAGTTTGATGAAATTTATTTTCCCTCTCATTCTAGCTCTCATGCTCAGCCCATCTCCTCTCTTAGTTTTCCAATTTTCTTGAACCACATCCTCACCATAACGACCTCCCTCCCCCTTCCCCTATGCACCATTCCTCACACATTACACCATCCGGATCTCTCCCGTGTGCTATTTGTACTGACCCAGTGGATGAATCTTTGCAAGTTTCTCCTTCTCTTGCAGGTCCCTCTTCACTAGTCTCGGATCCCACATTGCCTTCTGTTGAGACTGACATAGATCCTCATGTTCCAGCCTTTCCGATGGGTTCCCACCCAATGCTTACACGAGCAAAGGCTGGTATCTTCAAGACTCGACATCCGGCGAACCTCAATGTCGTGCTATCCTCTGGACTTCTCTCTGCTCTTCTTGCATCCACTGAGCCCAAAGGATTCAAATCTGCTGCTAAGAATCCTACCTGGCTTGCTGCCATGGATGATGAAGTTCATGCCCTGCAAAACAACTGTACCTGGATCTTGGTCCCTCGACCTTCCAACACCAACATTGTGGGTTCCAAATGGGTGTTTCGCACCAAATATCTACCTAATGGATCTGTTGAGCGTCTCAAAGCCCGTCTTGTTGCCAAAGGTTACACTCAGGTACCTGGACTTGACTACACTGACACTTTTAGTCCTCTTATCAAGGCCACTACTGTTCGTGTTGTGCTCTCTCTTGCTGTTACTAACAAATGGCCTCTTCGCCAATTGGACATCAAGAATGCCTTTCTCAATGGCACTCTCACAGAAACTGTTTATATGGAGCAACCTCCTGGGTATGTTGATCCTCGCTACCATCATCATGTATGTCAGTTGAAGAAAGCTCTTTATGGCCTCAAGCAAGCTCCTCGAGCATGGTTTCAGCACTTCAGTTCCTTTCTCATTACACTTGGTTTTTCTTGCAGTCGTGCTGATACCTCTCTCTTTGTGTTTCATCAACATTCTGACATTATCTATCTCCTTCTTTATGTTGATGATATTATCATTACTGGCAACAATTCTTATTTTCTTGACAGCTTCACTCGCAAGCTTAATTCTGAGTTTGCCACTAAAGATTTGGGTTCCCTCAGTTATTTTCTTGGCTTGGAAGCTACCTCTATTCCTGATGGTCTTTTTATCAGCCAGCTGAAATATGCACGGGATATCCTTGCTCGGGTGCACTTACTTGATAGCAAGCCAGTTCACACTCCTATGGTTGTCTCCCAACACCTGACTGGAAATGGCTCCCCCTTCTCGGACCCCACTCTCTATAGATCTCTTGTTGGAGCTCTCCAATACTTGACCATCACATGCCCTGACATTGCTCATGCTGTAAATTCTGTCAGTCAGTTTCTACATGCTCCTACTACAGATCACTTTCTTGCTGTCAAGCGCATTCTTCGCTATGTCAAGGGCACCCTTCACTTTGGTCTCACCTTTTGCCCTTCTACTGGTTCCAGTGCTCTAGTAGCTTACTCTGATGCTGACTGGGCTGGCTATCCTAACACTCGTCATTCTACCTCTGGCTACTCTATTTATCTTGGTGATAATTTGGTCTCTTGGAGTGCCAAGAAGCAACCCACTGTCTCTAGTTCCAGCTGTGAATCTGAATATCGTGCTCTTGCGACCACTGCGGCTGAACTTCTCTGGCTTATGCACCTTCTTCAGGATCTCAAGGTCTCAATCTCACAGAAGCCACTTCTCTTATGTGACAACAAAAGTGCTCTTTTCTTAAGTTCTAACCCCGTCTCTCACAAACGGGCTAAGCACGTTGAACTAGATTATCATTTCCTTCGAGAACTTGTTGTTGCCGGGAAACTTCGGACGCAATATGTGCCTTCTCATCTACAGGTTGCTGATCTCTTCACCAAGAGTGTTTCTCGCCCTCTCTTTGAATTATTTCGAACCAAGCTTCATGTCTGTTCCAATCCGACGCTCAGCTTGCGCGGGGGGCGGGGGGGTGTTAAGGAAACAATCCCTTGATTCAAGGCTTAATATCATTTACCTTAATTCTAGGACATTCATTGTACATATTGATTCTAGTTTCCTTTCATGTAATTAGACGTCATATTCTGGTTTCCTTTTATGTAATTAGACGTTATGTAAATCTTGCATATATAGAAGAATACTCACCGCGATTGAGGTGTGGTGGTTTTTGATCAATCTTCTCAGTTGCACTACAAGATATACTCTTCTACAAAATTAAAAAAAAAAAAAAAAACTTTGTACTTGAACAAAATAAATGCTATAAAATGGTGTGAGTAAACTGTAAAGTGTATAACCCATTCATGCAAAATAGCCCTCAAACACATGGTTCATGTAACGCCCCGTCCCCGAGGGTCCGGAGAGTTAATTCATAAAACCTGATAATCAACTCTAACAAGGCTAGAGTACTTCCAAATTCAAGAATATATCCATTTTCCCAAACCTTAAATCGAACGTAAATACTTCAATTAAATAAATCAAATAAACTCATTTATCCAATATTCAATCCAACAACCCAAATAAAATCAATTCTTCTTCATGTCTCAATTAACAACTAGAAATAATATAACATTAACATAAGTCTCCATAAACTGTCTAAATCCATTGAAGCAAACATAAGAAAAATAATTAACCTCCAACACCAACACTAATATCATGAGATACCCAACAACAAATCAATGCTAATCTTCTCCATAGACTCTAATACTGATCTTCAGCTGAGCCATCGATATCATCTGAAATATTATGAAGATTAACGGGGTGATTTATCAACAACTCAGCAAGCAGAGAGCATATACTAGTATGTAAACATGAGCATTTATAACATTTGATAAGCCGAACAAAACATTTACTTTCAGAATGCAGAAACAAAACTTGTACAAAAACATTAGAGCGAAATTTTCAGAAAAATAAAATTATTCCAAATAAAGAATCCGTTGGCATTTCTAAACTGAAACATTATAATCTTATCATCGTTTAATATCACATCGGGACAATACCATGTTTAACCTCCGTTGTAGGGTTATAAACCACCATTATACCCATGGCTAGGCCATATTCCATGTTTCACCCCCGTGGTAGGTTATAAACCACCATTATACCCGTGGCTGGGCCGTATACCATGTTTCACCCCCGTGGTAGGGTTATAAACCACCATTATACCCGTGGCTGGGCCGTATACCATGTTTCACCCCCGTGGTAGGGTTATAAACCACCATTATACCCGTGGCTGGGCCTTAATAGAAACAGAACGGATTTCATCGAAAATCCGGTTACAAACATATACAGAATCAGAATTTCATGCCAAGATTTTCAGATGATACATCATGTCTAAACAAAACATTGAAAAGCTTCAGATCATTTCACATGTTCGAGATAAACATAAACAAAATATTCTCATTTGTTCATAACAAAACTTTTAGAATTTCTTATTCGCTCTTTTACATAGTTCAGAAACAAAGTGCACAAAACTAGCTCATGTCTACACCAGTCATGACAGAAAACACTTTCTCTTATATTGAATTTATGCGTATGCAGAATAAACATCTGAGGTTGTTTTCAGATCATTTCTTTTAAAAAACAAACACGTTTATTTTCAAAGTCAACCTCATTTTATTTCTTTTATGCAAAACTAGTATATGAACCCCGCTTACCTGACTTCTTCGTATTATCAACACCTTGAGCCGGAACTCTAATAGTAACACCACCTAAACAAAAAGAACATATATCCAACATTTAATAACCAATCTAGTGGACTGCTATTTATTGAATAATAAATCAAAACAGTCCCTTCACAGCTCCATAACTATCTAACAATTAAACCCGAACAACCCTCTCTTCAAATCATTCGCATTTATAACCCAAAACAGCTACCACTTTCTATTAACACCAATCAACTATAATTATTTCCAAGACCAACCACAGCAACTCCAATAATTAAAACATAATCCAACCCAAACTTCACTTCCAACCTTCGAATAAAACAATTTCCGTGCACACATCAATACTACTCATTCAACAATCTCAAAACTTGCAGAAAAGTTCAATACAACTAGTTCCAAAGCACCCATCATTTTACACCAAAAAGTCTCAAATAATATTTCAAAATCGACTCACAAAACACCCAAGATTATACTCCTCAACATCCTTAATTTTAACACACTCCACTGCTCCAACAATTAAAAATACATCAACCCAAAATAAAAGTCACAAAATTTTCTACTGAAAGAATTTAATGGTCTGCGCAAAGGGAAAAAAAATGACCAAGTGTAATGCACGGCCAACCAAGTGTGTGTGTGTGATAGAACAAACCGAAGGGAAGAATTACAATGGTTTATGGAATGTGTGATAGCAAGTATAAGAATAAAATTAAGAATAATATTAAAGGGTAGGCGGATTAATTACCGAAAGTAGAGATGAACAATTACTCCAAAGGATAGTCCCAACAAAGACAATATTCGGAACTCACGAAAACTGCACACAACCGAAAGGAAAAAATCACGAACTGCTGGTGAAGACAGGAATAGAAAATAGAAAAAGAAAGAGGGGCCGATTGTTCACCTTCGAAGAACCAGAAGGTTGAGACCCACGGAATCCAGATGACGCCAGCCAAGGTGAAATCACCAGTTCGCGCAAGAGAGTCTGATTAGTTCGGAAATGTGATGAGGAAGACACTCAAGTGCGGAACCAAAAAATAAAATCGTGGGGGCGTGAGAAGTAGTTGCAGGGGAATGGAGGAAATCACAGAAATGCAGACCGAAAACCGAATGAAGGAACGCAGTGGAGGAAGAAGAGAAACAGTGCACGACATGAAGGGAATTAAATCCCTTCCCAAAACGATGCCATTCTTCACTCAACCAGTTCGATGGGCTGGGTTTCACACATCCGACCAAAACAAAGGGCTGGGCCTAAGCCCAGTTATTACAGTTCATCTCCTCTAATTTGCATACTGGTAATCTATTTCCTATCAATCTTCTTGCACTAAAACCTAAACTAAGATGATTGTTTCATCATTTCATAACTCATATATCCCAACTTACAAGAATGTTTACCCGCAAAACCTGGAGTGTACCATCGCGATAGAACTGACCCAATTCTGTGTCCCAACTCAGTATTCGGCTAGCCATCTCAGAAAAGCTCCATCAATTGCTGCGATACCTCTGCATCAAGTAATCAAGCATTAATTAGCATCCATCACCATTCTTGGCAAGGGCTTAAGCACATAATTATTATTCAATTTTAGAACATAAAGACTGATGCTTCTAGAAGATTTTATCCATATTTTATTTTTATGCTGTCATATATTAATGATGACGATGAACTTTGGCATCCATCAGAGAATTGTAGTCTTGTAGAGTGTGGCACACACTCAAGAAGTCAAGTTATTGAAATGCAATGATGATTATTTAAGTTTCAGTTTCAAAGATTGCAAAGGCTCACCTAACTATGCATAACAAAATACATTGAGCATAATTTCAGGAAGTAAATCACCACAAGACTACAATACCTTGAATAATTTCTGGTGTTGTTTGGAACTCTTGCCAGATATTTTGATAAGAAGTAAGATCTAAATTCAGAAACTCTTAGCATCAAGGAAGATAGCTCCAGCAGCAATATGATGAGATTTGAATTGAAGCCACAGTGAGCTTCGAAGTCTGCAAAACAAAGTATTCAACAACTTTAGAAGGTGATACTAAAGCAGCAGCATGTTCACCATTAATAAAAGCAGGGAGTGCGATGAATAGGCATATAAACAGGTTTATTAGAAAACCAAGGGATTGACCAATAACATTCAACTGGAAGAGAAAATGACAGAAGCTCACATGAGAAAATAAGATTGAAAATGGCAATGATGAGAGGATCGCATAAAAATAAGGTTTATTAGAAGTTATGGCTCACGTACTTATCAAAAAAATGAAGTAGATGTTTATGCTCACCAAATCAAATGGAAGCCTGCCAAATAGTAACCAGCCAAATAGTAATAAGATCCTATAACATAATTGGGTGTGAAGGAAGAATTTATTGAGAATAGCTGTGGGAAGGGTACAAAGTTGAAAAATATATATGGAATAAAACCAAAAGTTGGCAGGCCAGGCCAAGGACTACACTCACTAAGGACCATAAAGGTAGTGCACAAAACCAGAAATTATGTTTGCAGCCATATACTAATGCCTTATTCAACTAAGTGAACATAATGAGGCTACCAATTTCACCAAGTCAAGCTGGCTTTTAAGAAATTGACCAATAGCCACAAGATCAGCATGTCAACCAAAATGCTGGTGACTTGGCTTCGATGTGGGTATTGAGACTTCTGGTAACCAAAATAGGGATCTAAAGAAATGCACGATCTAGTATTTGATGGGTATATTTCTTTTGTTTTAAAACTTTTGTTGGTTCAAATGGTCCAACTAACAAAGTCAGGCTCATCCAGCTTGTGGCAGTTGACTTCATATTTAAGATGAAACAATCACATGGAAGCCTCTGACTTTGTAGTTCAGACTCAGTAGTAATGCACCAATTTTCAGGAGAAGAATGATAATATATATTAATGCAGGTACATCAGTATTGAAACTACTTCTTTGCAGGGTATCATGAAGTTGGAAATAGATATTGAATACCTTCAAATTACCACAAATTGTCTGAGTGAGTGCTGAATTGAGAGTGGTGTTCAAAAATACACAATAGTTTATCAATAACAAGTGTCACCAAGATTGGGAGGTATGAGATTCATACCTCTTTTTAAGATCATTTGCATTCTAGTCAGCTCATAAGGTTTTGCACAAGTGGGAAGCACAAAACCAATAACAAGTGTCACCAAGGTGGTGCTCAGAATCATGACACCAACTTCAGCTATGCCAGCAAGAACAAACTGAATTTCATTAGCAGAATTTCATGACACCAATTTCAACTTCAGCTATATCAACACATGACAACATAACATTTGGCTGAATCATATCTATATTTATTCATAATTGTCAATTTGGCTTCCCCGAGTTGAACTGGACATATATGTGTTATCTTATATGCTTTTTCCAGTACAACATTATCTTTTGACAAAATGAAAGCCTTGAGGTTCTAATTCTACTTTAGAATGTGGATGCTAGAAATAACAGAGAAAGGGGACACTGAAAGGGAAATAGAGTACACAGAGTTAAAAAAAAAAATTAAAAAAATGAGGAAGAAGAAAAAAAATGACAGAAAAGAGAGGAAGCTAAGAAAGAGAGGATGAGGGAAGGAACACATTAGCTAAAAAGGAAAGTGGAAGGCATTGCCATAATAAACAAGTAAACAGTGAGACTACAGTTCTGATTCCACCCACCTAATATATTCTCTTCGTGAAATCACAACTTGACTTCAAGCATCAAATAGTGACAAACTCACAACTCTGATGTGATCTTCATGCGCTTTATTAATGCAGAAATTGAATAAAACCTCCCACCATCGTTCTTATTCAAGAAAAAGTCAAACCACCTGCACTTTGTCTTGGCAAGATATTCCAATAAAGATAGCAACTTAATCCTTTTAACCATATATACTCATAAGAAAAAAAAAAGTAGCAAATACACAGACTCATAAATTTACTCTGTTTCTCACATCAAACATGAAACAGGAAACAGGTGCACCTTTGTACTTGGTCTATGCCGTTTACCATCAATAAGGTTTTATTTTTACTTATAAGAAAACAGTTGTGTTGGGGTATTTCTTTACAACATAATTGAAACCACAGAGAACATTACCATCAGGCAGAAAATTATGGAAAAGTCAATCAAACGTTATTTCACTGCAAGGGTGGTCCTAAACTAGGGAAACCAGATCTAACGATTTAGAAATTCCATAGGTTACATTGATAAAAGATATAAATAATAATAATGTAAATTTATGGACATCTTTAACTAAACTATTATTTTAATCACTATAAGCACTGCCAGGATAAGAATTCGAAGTCAGAGAAAACAATGGAAGAATTCAGTAAAAGATAAGTTCAGACACACAAAGTAGCAAAATTGTTTCAGAAGGACATGGGGGGAGAGATTACCTGATCTCGATTTCTTGTACTTGTTTATCTGATATGGAGTAAAGCATGGTAAAGAATGTTAATTTAACATTCTTGTACATGTTTAATTTAAATTTAAAGATCTAAATGCATACTAATTTAACACAAGAATGTTAGGTTTTGATCAATATATAGACCTTTCCAAATAGTTCCAAGGTAGTGTTGGCCATTTGTGTTGGACCGCTAAAAAAAATCAATGCAACTTCATCCCACTAGCTAAAAGCGAAGGGATATTCTAAGTTGAGCAGGGAAGGACAGGTAGGATATTTCTAGAATGTAAAAAGAGAATCTGTTTACAAGCAATTGGTTGATGTACCTCTGTGTGACACTGGCCTGATAGAAGACAAGCCATTTGTCTAAAAGCAAATGGTCTCAATCTTCTTTCTTTGCATTATTTTAAACCATTAGATCCTAAATGTCTTGAGTGGAAGGAAGTAGGAGACATAGACTTTTGTTTTTCTCACTCCACAAAATATACTATTAGATTGCATCTGACTACCTGATCGATGAAGGATTGAACATAACCACCTTGCTTTTCGGAGATGACAGAGGCTAATTTACACAACATCTTGACCATCATTCTTCATAAGCATAGATAAAGTATGAATCTACTTCAATTACATTATTATCATTTTCGTCTCTAAAAAAAATTTCTGCATTTGCTTCTGTGATACCCCATATAATATGGATAAGGATAGATGGTGTATGGGATCCCACATTGCTTGGAAAAGAGAAGTTCTTGCTCTTTATAAGGTCTCAATTGGGCTCCAATTTTATCAATGATTAGTCCTTTTAGAGTATAGGCCATGTGGTTTGGGCCTTCCATTGAGGCGTTACAAATGGTATCAGAGTCTATCCCAACCAGAAATGTGGGACTTAAGCCATGCCACCTATATAACAGACAGGCCCGACGAAGACGTATGGAATTTAAGGGGGGTAGATTGTGATACCCCATATGATATGAAAAAGGGTAGGTAGTGTATAAGATCCCACATTGCTTGGGAAGGAGAAGTTCTTGCTTTTTATAAGGTCTCAATGGAGCTTCAATTGTATCATTGACTAGTCCTTTTGGAGTATAGGCCGTGTGGTTTGGGCCTTCCATAGAGGCATTATAGCTTCTCTCATACATACATATAAATAAATTGAGAAAATCTATAAGTTGAGGGATATGGTATAGATCCAAAACGAAAGGTATCAGGAACCCAGGTGTCTTTGATACTCAAAATAAGTGAACTAGTTCACAAATCTAAGAAACCAATAAATTTCTATTAAAAATGGAAATGTGAGAGGTACATGAGAAACATGATGTTAAAAATGTATACTACCAGTTTTAGGACTTTTGGATTTGAAGGTTAGAACCAAAATAATAGGTAACCACATATATATCAACTGCTATTGAGCTATTTATTTGGTTAAACCATTATTCCATAATACAAGTACTTTCTAAACACCAATCTTCTTCAATTTGTCCATTGAGGGGGAAAAAGGATAGTCCTTTGTAAATTTTTCAATTCAGTTAAAACAGTAAAAGAAAATAAAACAACCATGATATTAGGGTGCATGCTTGTAATAATGTAGTAAAAATATTCAAACTTTTTCAATCATTTGGAGTTTGCTAAGGATTTCTACTTATTCCGTTAATGATGCCATCGATAATGAACTAATGAAGCAGAACATTTTGGTGAATGCTGCATATATGGAAGCCATCTCTCTAATCTCATCATAGTAATTAATTAATCTGCAAAAAAGTAGTAGTGATTGGCAAAGTTTCAACACTGGAGAAATCGGCCCTAACCCCTCTTTGGCCAGCCAAATCTGTTAATGATCTTTACCATATCATATCTGATACTTCATGTTTCATATAATGAATTTAAAGCTTAGAACTTGGAAGAAGTTGGATAAACCAAGATGCACAACATACGAATTGATTATCAGATAGAAGCAGAAACAAATTTGGAGCAACTGACAAGTAATCCATAAAATGATAGGCAATGTATACAACTTTAACAATGAAGGAAAGACAGCTTTTTTGAATTTCTTCTTGTAGCAAAACATCACTCATCACGCCAAGCAGCCATTTCCTTAAGTTAATCATTCACCAACTATGCTAATTAATTAATCTGCATAAAAAGTTGCAGTGATTGGCAAAGTTTCAACAATGGAGAAATCGGCCCTAACCTCTCTTTGGCAAGCCAAATCTGTTAACGAGGAAGCTGAGAGGGTTGGACGTGGTGGTTGCTTGGTGTGGAGTGGTGGCTCGGGAGGAGCTCGACGGCGCTGGGGAGAGTTGGTGGCCGTGGGTTGCGAACAGAGCAAGGGAGAGAGGGAGGGCCTCGGGCTGCTGGGCTAGGCGTGAAGGAGAAGGGGGCGTTGACGAAGGACTGGCGATGGCGTCGAGGTGTGAGTGGTGATGAAGCGCCCCTAGCGGCAGCGATATAGAGAAATTCGTGGGTTGAGAGAGGTGAGGCCAGATTTGGGGAAAAGGAAATTTCCAACGTGGGGGCTAGGGGAGAAGCAGGGGGTGGGCTGGGTGGCCGTTGAGGTGAGGTGGCGGTGGCGTGGTGGGGTTGTTGGCGAGGAGCTGTGCACGGCAGTGTGGGTTGAGAGAGAAGAGGGATTGCGGAGAGAGAAGGGGGAGGGGGGGGGGGGATGGCTGGAGGGAAAAG
Source organism: Juglans sigillata (assembly GCA_003123805.1). Classification (NCBI taxonomy): domain Eukaryota; kingdom Viridiplantae; phylum Streptophyta; class Magnoliopsida; order Fagales; family Juglandaceae; genus Juglans; species Juglans sigillata. Next base: position 4,427 of record QEOY01134111.1, on the reverse strand, counting down.
AAGAAGAGGAATGCGGGGATTTTAATTTTATTAGCTTTGGCGGCGATACTAACTCGTCACAAAAACTACATACGTTGCCGCAAAAGTAGAACTAAACAATTTCGATGGCTTGAACTGATCATTTCTGGCAACTAAAAGTCACAAATAAACTAATTTGTAAAAGGCTATTTTGCGGTGCTTTTTAGTCGCCATAAATTAGCCATAATTCACCGAAAAAAGTATTTATTGTGGCGATTTTCATATCTGTCGCAAATAAAATACCGTTACAAGTCGGGATTTTTTGCAACGAACAATATTGCTGCAATAGATCTAAAAGTCGTTGCAAATAAGTGAATAGTGAATTCATCATTAGCATTTCGAATATTTGCGTTGGATTTATGTGGCGACCTAAAAATCGCCGTAAATAAGGACTAATTGCTGCAATTTTTTTTCGGGTGATGTAAAAATTGCTGGAAAAGGTATGATTTCTTGTAGTGCATGGACTGGACATGTAGTTAGTCCAAGCATAACCTTCAAAGGAATTTGTCTTCTGTTTCTTGATCATTTCCATATTTTCCTCCAGCATACCAACGTTAATTAAAGCAGTGAAGCCAAAAATTAATTTTTTAATATAGATTTCCCTTTTTTAATCTTAATCGGCAACAAGAAATGAGATGTTTTCTTCTGTCTCTCTCCAGACGAGTTTCCTCTCTACCAAAGAACTAGCTATCTCAGCTTCTCTGCCTGGGGGGATGGAGCTTCGTCTCCTCCCTCCCTCCGCCTGTCCGGCCATCGACGGCCATGTATATCGCTTTTTGTTTTTGTTTTTTTCTAGTTTTTCGTCTATAGCACCAAGATGTTCCAATCTGCTGCTTACCGGCCTTCTATGATCGCCACGCGTCTCCCCAGTTGCCGATCTGTCGGGCAGAAGGAGGAAACTGACCAAACGAGTGGCATGTGTGTCTCACGCTTGGCTCAAAATGCACGTGAAACCCACGTGCCACCTTGCCAGGGAGAGTCTTCTACCGCCACGCGCGGCACCATTGGGGTTAGTGGCTTTCGACTCTTAGATCCGAGTTCTACCTTCTCCCCTAGAATGGCGCGTGTGCCACAAGCGCCACCACCGCCGGTGACGGTCCTACGTCGGCATATAGGCTCATCTTCCAGTTGTTACTTCCCGATGTTCCTGCTTTCCCTAACTAAGGATTAAGATAAAATGGTCGTGAAAGTCTCCTTTAGCCAAACTAGACCAGCAAAATTCAGCACACAACTCTCAACTGCGGCTTTTAGTCGTAATTTAATAGTCTGTTTATCAGACTATGAAAAAACTACTTTAAGCGGATTCCCCTTAATGGGAAATGGGTGGAGCCAAACTTTTAGCTCCAGATCCCTCTTTTTTTATTTTCTCTAGTGTTGCATTCACTTGTTTTGGGATGATTGTTGGGGACTCCCAACACATTGAATCTTGTATCTCTGTATCCACTTGGTTTATCTATGATATGCTAGCTTTGAGGAAAAAAAAGGGCAAGAAGAAATAAAAAAAAAGAATTGAAAAAGAAAGAAAGGAACACTGGCAAATTGACAGCTAGTGGTCGCAACGAAAACAGACACGAAGTTAATAGGTGGTCCTAATCTGACAACTATTTAGTCCAAATCATACAACTGCTAAACGTCCACTCCATTCTTTTCAGCGCATGTGGACACATGCTCTCTGTCTCAGTTCTATGTTTTGTGTTCGTGCTTCGTGAAAACGACTTCTTAAGTCTATACCAAATAACATGATTTAGAATGAAAGGCACTAGTAAAATGTTTGCTCCCACACATATCTCATCTTGGTAATGTCTAAAATGAAATGGATAGAAGAATGAGAGTTGCTTTCATTGCTATAAAACTTTGAGCTCCTATTTGCACAGCTTGACGAGACCAAGCAGTGCCATAGCCAGTTGGAGAGGAAGTTGTGGCCTAACGGGTTTTGCCAATAGCAACCACCTGAAACAATCTCAGGCCCTAAACTTTGGTATAAACCCCTCGCTTTATCTGAAGGAATATTATATGTATGTGATTAAATGGTGTTGTCTTTGAATATATGGACAGATTATATATATATATATATATTGATGGAAATAGACTTCATTTCATTCAATGAAACCGAAGTTACAGCTGTGACTTATCAATATAGGAAAAACTCAGACTACAAACCAAACTAAGCATCTGCTCTAGAGCACCCCCGCACACAAATTTTTTTATGACGGATATTGTCTTAACTTCTATAAACTCTCTCTAAACAAGCCTTCTGTTTTGTTTGAGAGAATACCGCTTTGTAAAAATAGAACTAACTGACCCCTCTCCAAAAGAAGAGAAGTACTATCACCCTCCGTTCTCCAAAGGAGGAGGAGTACTATCTCTCCGCCTCCTCCCAAAGGAGGAGCAGGACTCTGCTGCTATAGACACCAAGTCCAATAGCCTATTTCTTTTTATTTTTTCTTATAACAAAACAACAGAAAAACTTCAAATTACATACAAAAAAAAAAAACTAAAAAAAACACTTGTGAAACTGGCCCCAGCCCCTCCATCTAAAAACTACGTCTTTTTGGCAAGAAGCCTTAGGGCTTCAACATTTTCCTCCTGGGCCGCACCCCCTGACTTCCTCTTTTCTCTTATTTTTTCTTTTTTTCCTTTCTTCAACCTCCTGCTATGCCCATAACCCCCTTGAGCACCTGCCAGCCCTCCTCAATCAACCCAACACTCGGGCGACGTGATCGAGTCCACCGTCCCTTTCTTCTGCATCCGCCCGTTCTCTCGCCTAGCACCCAGGCTACATGCTCTAGCCCGATCATCACGGCCACCCAGGCTGCATGTAACGCCCGTCGTTGTGGTGGGTCCTTTTGTAAATATTTTGAGAAAGGACGATGAAAATTACCGTTCGATTTAAAACCTTTTTACTTCCTTCCCAGGGTGCAAGACTCTACGTTTATAAAATAAAAAGTGCGTTTACCATAAAAGAGGTTTACAACGGAAAACATTATTCTTTAAAATAAAAGGTCTTTCTTACAATTAAAACCCATGCCTAGACTTCCGTGCTCTTCCCCATGGGTCGTGTCCATCCTGACCGTTTAGTTCCTGTGGGGGGAGGGACATACATAAAAGCTAAAATGAGTCGAAGACTCGTAAGCATTACTTCATACAATTAAAATATAAGAACATAGGTTTTCATTCATGCATTCATCATTCATACATACTATACTTACATGCATACATGCGTTCATTTAAAAACGTCACTGGACGTCATTTTTCTTTTAAACATGGGCTTCTTTTTTGTAAAACGTGTCACCTGTCAGTTCCTTCATTTCTTAAAGTGCATTCATGCATGCATGCATACATACATACATACATACATACATACATTCTTTCTTATCACTCTCATAGGCTGGTACACACTGTTACGTCCCGTGTGTTAGAGTGAGCCCCAGCCTTCCTTTGGACCTGGACTCCGCCAGTGGCCACGGGTTGGGAATCCCTTTTTAGTCAGGGGGTAGTACTGCGTGCACTACCAGTACTACTTACCCAGCATTGCAATCTGCCCATTAATTGGTACCCTTTCCTTTCATTCATATGGCCATTACGTATTTTCATACATTAAACGTTCATTCATTTAGTCCTTTCTTTCATTCATTCATGTCAGCTCTAAAGAGCTGGAACTTTCATTCAGTTCTTTCTTTCATTTAACAGTCCTTTCTTGAGAAAACATTTATTTTCATGAGAAAACATCATTTCATGAGCATGGACTTAAACATCCTCTTTCATGACATCCATGAGCATCACCTCATGGCATTCATAAAAGTATCAGTTCGTAGCATCCATAAAACATAAAAGTATGGGCTTAAATGTCATCTTTCATGGCATCCGTAAGCATCACCTTGAACGTCGTCTTTCGCGGCGTCCACGAGCATCACCTTGTGGCACTCACGAAAGCGTCGGTTTGTAGGATCCATAAAAGCATCGGTCTCAGCTCGTCTTTCGTGCATTTACATAAATTCATGGATTTTCTTAGAAAATACATACAATAGATACAACGTATAGTCATCCATTCGCATGCGTACAATTAATACTTTGGGTGCGTAAAAAAGGGGCTGTCAAGGAGGGGCCATACATACTTATACATTTTGAAAACTTAGCATCTTCTTTCGTAAGCATTTTCTTAAAGAAAAGTGTTTCATTTTCGTTTCGTATGATTCTAGAAAACTCTAGAAGGGCATGAACGTAATACTTACCTGGACTCCATGCTACTTTCATACCATGCATTCCACTTATGCACATGTTAGACTGCAACCTACATGCATACATAACCTTAACGTCATTCTCTATCTAGTACATAAGCAACTTAAATTATAAATAGAGCTACACTTCACATGGAACACTCTCCTTCTATCCCATGCACTTACGTGCCC
>QEOY01134110.1:0-58621 GCA_003123805.1 Juglans sigillata | reverse complement strand
CGTGCTCTCAACTTTAATGCAAAAGTAATCACCATGAGATTCAATAAACACATGATTGTCATATGTAAGTTTACTAACATAAATAAGGTTCTTTTTAATAGTTGGAACATGAAACAATTGTTTAAGGAGAATGGTTGCTTGGGAAAGAGATAAGTGAGAGGTAAAAATATTAGCAATTGAAAAGCCTATTCCATCTATGATTTATATCTGATCTTGGCCACGGTAAGGAACAGCTTGCGGGTTAAGGTTCTGAAAATCGTGAGTCAAATGATGAGTAGTTCCAGTATCTAGATACCAATTAATATCTTGTTGCTATGTGGGTGTCGCAGCAAAGGCTATGGGCTATTGTTGTGCCACTTGGAAGGCATGCACAAAGTGGTGCCAACATTTGAGGGTTATGTGACCATGTAAACCACAGACGTGATAGAGTATAGGAGAAGAGGGAGTGGAGGAGCCTCGACCTCTACTCGTCCATTGCCACGTGAATTATTGTTAGAGGAACACCCATGTGAGTATCGGTTCCAACCACAGTTGGAATTCGGGCAGTTAGCAATGTTGGCATAGGCAACGACAACATTAGCTTGTTCTAGATGAGCTTCATGGTTGAGCAGATGCCCAAAAATATCATATAGATGCGTAAGATCAACCCTAGTAGTAATGGAATTAACCAATGATTTATAAGAAGAATGAAGTCTAGCTAAGAGGAAAGATAACACCATAGAATCCTCCAGAGGTTTGCCAATGGCAGCCAATATAGTTTCTAGTGACTTCATCTTTTGAAATTACTCAGAAATTGATACACCATCCTTTTTTATTGTCACGAGTTGAAATCGAATCCGCGTCACACAAGCATGCGAATGTGAGGAAAACATACACTCTAAGGCAACCTAGATGACTCAAGATGTGTCTAATTTGGAATATTTAAGAGCTTCCAAAACTGAGGACACATGCATGCTGAGAATCACTTGATTCTATTGAAACCAACTAGCATAGTTAGGATTTGGTGCTTGGATGATAGGCTCACCGGGAGATGAAGTGCAAATATAAGAGCTAATATAAGGTGGAGGCAAAGATATACTACCATCAACGTAACTAAAGAGATGTTGAACACGTAAAGAGGGATTAATATGTACCGTCCACAGAAGATAAATATCTTTTGTAAGTTTAATGGACAAATAATGGGAGAAGGAAGAAGGAATAGAGATAATTGGAGGATATGGTATGGAAGACATGGTAGTAGAAGAGCTGGATGATGGAGAGGCCATACGATCACAGATGAAAGTCTTTATCTTGCTCTTAATAGCATTAAAGGTTTTTGAATTTAGGAATTCTCCACGTATTAATTAGTGAGGGGATACGTTTCGATTTATAGAATCACTTTACATAGCATCATTATCCTATTAGGATTACACAATAGTATCCTATTAAGATCACCTATAATAATAATAAAAAAAAGGGTATCCTATTATTATTAATAAAAGACTTTGGAGTATTCTATTATAATTGTCTAACTCTGTAGTAGTCACAAGCCTTATCATGATTTTATTTTCTTGTGTTGAGAGTTTTGGTTCCACCTGAGTTCTCGTTCAAGGCAACCCCTTCTATACAAGTATCTGAGATATTTTCAAAATTTTAATTTGATTATATTCTTTATTTATTTTTAATTAGATTGTGTGAAGTTATTTAAATGTGATATTTTTTAGTTCTACTTTTGAAATACCTATATATGAAAGAAGACAAAATACTTTAGAGAAAAAAAAAAATTGAAATAATGATAATGAACAAATTAACAATAACTTACGGAAAGTACAGGGGGCGTAAATGAAGTGATAATAAAAGGTAGAAGTAATAATGCAAAAATAATTTTTTATTTTTTAATTTCTCTGTTTACTATTTTTTCAGTATTATTGCTCTCTCTTTTTACTTCTATCTTCCTTCATCATTTATCTCTCCTCATCTTTTCATTTCTCTTCTTCAAAAAATAAAGAAGAAATTTGGGTAAACGGTCAGAAATAGATTTTAAAACCTTCCTATTACGATCATGAAGATAAATTGGGAAACCTAAGGTAGAGAATTTTTAAGTTGGGAAACTTCTCCAAAATCAGTATTGGGTCTTCTTCAAGACAAGTCTCATTTAACTTTAAATGGGCAATATGTTAGAGCGCTACAAACCTCTTATTTAGATAGAATATATATAGAGAAATGATAGTTACAGTCGTGAGTGCATAAACATCGTACAATCACTTTGAAAAAGGAAAAAAGTAAATAAANATCAAGATATTTTCATTACAGATATATAGAGATGCAAAAGATACCAAATGAAGACAAGATTAGAGATGCTCTTAAGAAAGAAGTAATTAATTAAATGTACGAAAGAGATTGAAATTAAAATATAGCATGCAGTAGGGCACACCGGATAAAGAAATTAGCTGATTCAGAAGTTATTAAATTGATTAAAAATCTTGAGAAAGCTATTGATTGGATCATCAAACCTATAGATAGAGACACAAGAATGCTTATTCGATCTTTTGAGAGTTGGTGTATTAAAAAATTTCATCGAGATCATAATCGATGTGTGCATAATATAATATAATGGGCGGCTTCAAAATGTCTATTTGGAAGTATACTCATTATTAGTATACACGTCTTTTGGATTTTCATAGTGGAAAAGACTCATATGTTATATGTCTATAACTAAGGTAGCTTTGTCTTCCAAGAATTCTCTTTGTTTAGTTTAATACAATATAACTATCTTGCCTTAATAAAAATCAATAAATAAATAAAATTAACAATAACTTACGGAAAGTACAGGGGACCTAAATGAAGTGATAATAAGAGGTTGCTCAAATATCTGAAAGGACAAAAATAAAAAGAGTTAGCTACAACACATTCAATAAGTAGCAAAATTCATGACTTTAATCACAAATCATCAATGCAACATCACAAGATATTGAGATTTTGTAACAAGCTCATATAAGATTATAAATATCAAATTATATCAATATATAAGGATTCATTTACATTTCCCTTTAAATGAGGNAGACCCAAAATAGATTTTAAAACCTTTCTATTATGACCATATATAAACCATAACCTTTTTTATTAGAATAATGATATATATATATATATATATATATATATATATATATACACCTCAACCAACTAATGTGATAACGACGTCCCACCTGATTTTAGTTTCATGAAAACTACAAAAGATACCAAATTAAGACAAGATTAGAGATGCTCTTAAGAAAGAAGTAATTAATTACTTGTACGAAAGACATTGAAATTAGAATATAGTTGCAACTTTCCACTCACATTGAAACTCCGAGGTAGATACAGATGCGGCCCGCAAGTGCTCCATATTTTTTAACACATCATTTGGCACATTAACTTCCTCATGTGTCGACCACAAATCTAGTGTTTGCAAGCACTTCAAAATTCCTAGAGATGGGATACTTGTTACATCAATATACCTTAGAGATAAAAATCTCAAGTGGATGAGACTCTTGATCTCAGAGGAGAAATCAACCACCGCAGGGCTTTCGTGATGNTAGAGATGGGATACTTGTTACATCAATATACCTTAGAGATAAAAATCTCAAGTGGATGAGACTTTTGATCTCAGAGGAGAAATCAACCACCGCAGGGCCTTCATGATGAGTAGTCATTAATAACTTAAAAGACTCTTAAGATATTTGAAGTTTCTTAGCATAGACTTATTATCTTTCCAAGGCACAGAGAATGTTAGAAGAGACCTCAGGTGAAAATATTTTTGGGATGTCGATTGAAGTATAAATCCAAGTCTCACGGGATCACTTGATCCACCACTGATAGCAACTCTTTAAACTTCACCAATGGGAGCTTCTATTTCTTCATTGGACTCATCATTAATATTGATGACCTTGAGAAAGTTTTCCAATTTAGCTTTTTCCACACAAAAGTCTCACATAAGATGTAATACCCAGGCGTTGTGAAGCCCGCACCCATGCACGAAATGGCCCAGCCATTGTGTTATCCTAAAGAATTTCCGCACGGCGCCGTTTTGGGAGGTAAGAGTTTCTCCTCCATTTCCGTCACTTTCTCCCTTTCTCTTCGCATTTCAGTTATTATTTAAGTTTCTCCAGCAACTCTCTCTCTCTCCCACGTCTCCCTCTTCTCTTTTCGGTTTCACCCTTATTTCTGGTTGCTGGCGTTAAATTGTGATTTCCGAATTCTATGCTCTAAAATTCTGCATCTTCAGTTTTATCTCTTGCTCTGTTTTTGGTTTCGGGGGTTGCCGTCTACTGCATTTCGNTCTTCAGGTATAACTTCTTCTCCCTCTCTTTTATTCTGCAACCAAGACCCTGGTTTTCACTCTCTTAGCCGACCCTCTCTTCCTCATCACTGCGGTTTTGTTGTTGCCTTGTGGATTGGGTATTGCGTTTTGTGGGTCCTCGGGTTTGTTCCTCGTGTAACCTTTGAAGCTGCTACTAGAGAATTTTAGTTTCCGCAGGTAGGCTATTCTTGTTCTCAGTTCCTTGCACGCACACACACACTTCCACCTCAAGACACTTCAATGAAATTTTTGGGTCATGTTTTCAGTTTAGTGTACTCCATGGGCTGTTCTTTGGGCATTTTCTTTGTATAAGCGAACATCATGTGTTGGAATGTTCTGAGTTTGGATTTATTGGAGTGGAACANAAATATTTGGAAGTATTAGTTTATACTTTCTGTTATGGAGTTGGGAATGGAAATGAGTGTGCTTTGTGTAGTGTTAATTGGTTAAGTTGGCAAAATCTGCGTATTTTGCTCGAGCGGACTGTCGAGCGCGACTCGAGTGAAACTATCTAACTTGCATTCGCTCGAGCGGAGTGTCGAGCGAGACTCGAGCGAAATACGCAGACTTGCCTTCGCTCGAGCGGTCTGTCGAGCGAACCTCTCTGACTTGCCTTTGCTCGAGCGGTATGTCGAGCGAAGTTGAGCGAACTTGGCTCGAGCCAACNTGCGTTTGACGTTGATTTTAGTGGGTGTATTAGACAATTTCGAGATTAGTATATGGTATTTTGGATTGATATGCGAGCTATCCAAATTTATATATGGTTGTTTTAGTGAGTTGTTTTGCTGAATAATGGTCTAGAAATTGGGTCTTAAGTTGTCTTAGACCAAATTTGTGCTGTTGGACTTTAATACTTAGTTTATATATATTTTTATGAATAGGTGACGAGACGGATAGAGACCGTATTCAAGGCTTAGATAATACGTTGCAGGAGTTAGGTAAGCGGGGTTCCTATGCTAGATTTTATACATGTTAAAATACTGAGGTTGACTTTATGAAAATTTGTATNTTTTTGTGATGAAATGAGAACTTAGGAAAAATAAAACCAACCTCGGTCGTTTATTTGCATACTTATGAAATCTGTGTGGAAAAGAGAAAAATATGTTCTGACATGCATTGTGTAAACATGAGCTAAATTCTGTCATGTGGTTTCTGAAATCTGGAAAAAAGAGCGATATTGAGAATATGAAAAGTTGTGCATTTATTTAGAAAGATGTTCTGGCTTTTGTGTTCAGCGTGTGTAAATTGTATGATTCTGTTGTAGTACTCTATATTATTTTGATATAACATCTGAAAACCTTTGGCATGGTGTACTGGTTTTCGTATCTGACTCTGCCTCTGCTTTGCTCTGCTCTGCTCTGTTATGCTCTGCTCTGTTTGGGTTGGCACCAACTTCTCTGTCTCTGAGTGCACCCACTTTGGAAACAAAGTGGTTTTATTGTGGTCTTTTCCTGTGTGCACACTAGGGGCTCCGAGAAGAATAAAGGAAAAATTTCACATCTGTCTCTGCCTGGTTTGGCCATCGGGGTTAGCACAACCCTACCACAGGGGTGAAACATGGTCTATGCTCTGTTTGATGCTCTGTTNCAAACGTAATGATTAAAATGAAAATAAATAATTAAACCCAACAATAAGTTAATTTAATATGAAAATAATTTAAATGTATTACAATAATCAATTATAAGAAAGCACTTCAGAATAATTTTCAAAAAATTAAAATAAAAAAATAAATTCACTAAAAATCCAACCAATTTTAAAACAAAAGAATAAATTTTTAAATTAATAACAAATAATCTTTCAATTAAAAAATATACTAAAATACGGGGTGTTACACACCCCCTATCATTATAATATTTTTCAAATGATGTCGAGAGTCCAATTGAGGACCTGAATTAGATTGGTGAATGTGTTTAAGCTGATGAGATGATGTTAGAAGAAGGAATTCTGATGTTCTTTAACTTTAATGTCTTTGAGATTTAATTATATCTTGGGTTTAGTAAGATTTATGAAATTATTAGTTGGTTTGTTATGACTACCGGGGGATTATAGACTCCTTAGTTTATTTTGCTGCAGTAATGACTTTGTGGAGTTTTCAATGTGGTTATTTAGATATTTGATATTGAGTTTTGCTATTAAAGTTTTAGAGTTTTATTTTAGTTGTGTTGGGAAATAAGTTCTTAAGAGACATGTAGTAATTCTCCAGATCAACCGGATTTGAGGCGTTACAAATACGGTAGATAACCAGACGTTAAAATGTTTAAAGTTAAAGCTTTCAAAATATGATTATCATCCAAAGCAATAGTTAAATTTGGAAAACAGTCAAAGTGGATAGATACACTAAACAGAGAATATTGAATCATGCCTAGGATACTAGTTTCAAACTTCTTGAATCTAGCATCTCACAAGCAACGAAGTACTGAAGCATTGACGCCTTTTCTTGTGAGAGGTTTAACAACAACTTAAACATAACCAATGTGCATTATTTGTAACCTTTTACAAGAAAAACCTGAATCAATTTTTTGTTAAATAGGCAACATTTTCTTGCGTTTTGGAAATAGCATAGGTTTGTTCAACAATTCTAACAATGAACTCAATCTTGAAGGCAGACTGAACCCAAGTGGTTTTGTAAATAGATATGACATCAATCTTTGTAATACTCCATCGATTGAAATTAACATAATCAATTTCTTCACTCAGTCTTTGGAGAACGGTAGCCTTCCTTCCTTTTTGTCGGTTAGTGCCGACGGATCAATCATCAGATAACATTGGGGTTTCTTTTCAATCATGTCCCAATATGTGGTTGTAGGGGTCAGCGACTAAAACTTCAGATGATGCTTCAAATTTCTTATCAGAATTATCAGAGTTATCATTGTCTTCCTTTAGTGGTTTTTTAAACAAGTAAATCAAATCTGATTTCTTAAGTCCTTCAAGAACTTACTTCTTCTAGGACTTAGAATATTTGTTTGATTTATCAGTTGAGGAGGAGGAATCAGCTTTTATCAGTTTAGTAGTAGTGGCTTGAGCAAGTGGATATCCTGTTGGTGTTGACTGTTGATTAATAGCAGGGAATTCCTCCGTACTTCTAAGGTATGGAGTAGTATGGGGAAAATCTTTGACAATGTTGTCAATATGAGGAGTATTGACAAAGACAAAAACAAAAATATTCTACCAATTTTTCTAAACCTCACGGTGGAAAAATGAGAAAATCCCATTACCAAAAATCTTTTCAAAAGGTAAAAAGGGAAATGTTTCCAAAGCCCTTCAAAAGGGAAATGTTTTAATTGTGGCAAATTTGGACATTTTGGTAATAAATGCACCAAGAAGCCCAATAAACTCAAAAACAAGTTTAACCAGTTGAATATTAAGGCCAATGATCAAGAAGAATTGTTTCTCCTCCTAGAAACAAAATCCTTTTCATCATTTGACATCATTGAATTTAGTTCTAGTGAGGTTCGTTTGGAACATAAAATCATCTCTACTCATCTCTACTCATCTCAACTCATCATTACAACTTTTTCAAATCCCAACACAAAATATAATAAACAATTCAACTTTTTCAAATCCCAAAATAATAATAATAATAATAAATAATATTCTAACAATATTTTATTATCTGAACTCAACTCAACTCAATTCAACATCCAAACGCACCCGTATCACTCATAAACTTAATCATCTGATTTCACCAATATTAAGCTTGGTTGTAATGATTCTTGTTGCAAAACTTTGACTAAAAAAATCAATATTTTAACCAAAGCTGAAAAACAAGAGAATCTTTTTTTAACTTTGATTTCTCAAATTACTAACCCTAAGCTTAAAGAAGATATCTTCAAAATCTCAAGAATAGGATGGTTAGTCAAGAACCAGAAGCTTCAAAACAAAAAAGTTAGTTTTCAAGAAAATTTGGGAAGATTTGAAAAGAAAAAACTCCAAAGATATTTCCATAAATGATTTACATCATGAAGTTGGTTTTATTAAAAAAGAAATTATTGAACTCAAAACAGAGATAAAAAATCTCAAATCTGAAAATGATTCTTTTAAACAAGAATTATTATGTTTAAAGATTGATAAGAAATTTGATCAAGAAATTCTTTCAGATAATGAGCAAACAAATTATTATGATCAAAAGGAAGAAAAATCTTCTAGAAATCAAGTCTGTTTAATTCGACATACTATTCCCTCTAAATGGTTTTCTAGAGTAACTATTATTGTTTGCCATGAGTTTCAATTTTTTGTAGTTGCTATGATTGATTCCAGATCGGATATGAATTGTATCGAAGAAGAAATAATTCCCAACAAATATTATGAGAAATCTACTAAAAAAATATTCTCGAAAAATTGATCTTAGATGAAGATCAAGTATGTGCTTAACACTGCTCATGTTTGCAAAGATAATGTTTATTTTAAAATCCCTTCTTTGCTTGTTAAAAATATGTTTGACAAAGTCATATTAGGAATTCCTTTTATTTCTTCCTTATATCCATTTCTCTCTGAAACGGATGGTATTACTACTAATCCTTACAAGCATAAAGTTAAATTTAAATTTGTTTCTAGATTTGAAATTGATACTAACAAAAGTTTGAAATCTTTGATTTCTACAAAAACAAAGCATTTGAATTTTTTACAGCAAGAAATCAAATTCAAAAAGATTTCAGAGCAATTGTCTAGTACACTACTCCAATAAAAAATCTGTGATTTTAATAAAAGATTAGTTGATATTGTTTGTTCTGATCTTCCAATTGACTTCTGGCATCAAAAGAAACATGTTGTTTATTTACTTTATATTAAGGATTTTTGTGAAAAAAATATTCCAACTAAAGCTCAACTTATTCAAATAAATAGTGAGACTTTAGAGTTTTGCAAAAATGAAATCAATGATTTGCTTGCTAAGAAAAATATTAGGCATAATAAGTCTCCCTAGTCTCGTGCTGCTTTCTATGTCCAGAAAGATGCAGAAATTGAAAGAGGGACGTCCCGACTAGTGATCAATTATAAACCTCTAAACAAAGTCTTAGAATGGATTAGGTACTCTATTCCCAATAAGAATGATTTGATTCATAGGTTATGTGAGACAGATGCCTTCTCCAAGTTTGACCTGAATTCGGGATTTTGGCAAATCCAGATCAATGAGTCATATAGGTATAAAACTATCTTTACTGCAACATTTGGACACTATGAGTGGACTTTCATACCTTTTGGTCTTAAAACTACCCCTAGTGAGTTCCAAAATATTATGAATGATATTTTTAATTCATTCACCCATTTCATCATTGTTTATATTGATGATGTTCTCTATTTTCAAAGTCTATTGATGAACACTGGAAACATTTGCATTTGTTTCTAGATACCATCAGACAAAACAATCTTATTGTTTCTGCTAAAAAGATTAAATTATTTCAAACCAAGATTAGATTCCTTGGTTATGATATTTCTAAAAGCAAAACTCAACCTATTAATCTGGCCATTGAATTTGCTGACAAATTTCCTGATATTATTCTTGATAAAACCCACTTGCAGAGATTCCTTGCTTCTCTCAATTATGTTGCAGAATCCTATAAGGACATTAGGAAACAGTGCCACTCACTCTTCGAGCAATTACATTCCAATCCTCCTCCGTGGTCTGAAATTCATACTAACTTTGTTAAACAAATCACATATGTCAAAAACTCTACTGTGTCTTGGCATTCCCACCTCTAGTTCTTTTAAAATAGTGAAGCAGATGCCTTTGACATTGATTATGGTGGCATTCTGAAACAAATTGTTTCACCAAGCTCATCTAAACAAATAGATCGCTTCCATTATAGAGTCTGGAATACTACACAACTTAATTATAGTACTATCACGAAAGAAATATTATCTATAGTACTATGTATATCTAAATTTTAAAGTGATTTGTTAAACTAAAAATTCTTATTATGTATTGATTGCAAAAGTGCTAAACATGTTTTAGAAAATATGTTAAAAACATTACATCAAAACATATTTTTGTCAAATGACAAGTCATTTTAAGTGTATTTGATTTTGATTTTGAGTATATTAAAGGATCTAATAACTTTATTCCTGATTTTCTTACTCGTGAATTCTTACAGCAACCATGAGCAAGAAAAAAGAAAAAGGTAAGAAGGTTTCTACTCCTCCCCCAATTCCTTATATCAAGCTCATTAAAAATGAGTCTGCTACTCCCCTTGACATTGCTAATAGGTTTACTACCATCGGTAGTATCACAACCATTAAACTCACTTCTTTTTCTACTACTCTTATTACTCCTTATGATCCTTATGCTAAATCCATTGTTTCTGCTAAACCCACTCAATATTTCTCTGCCTCCAAATCTGAGTATATTAAAAAAAATTTTCCCAAAATCTGTTTTATATTGAACCAAATGGGTCCATATATACAGATCCCTTCAAAATAGCTTCTGAATATTTTCCACCTGGTTTTCACTAGATTCCTAAAAATCCAACAAAAAATCTTCAATATTACTCGGGAATTCTACTTCAAACAAAATCCCTCATTATTAAACCCATCTATGATAAGACCGATAATACCAAATTGATCTATCATAGTACTTATATTTCAAAAATTATTACTAAAGAAGATTGGGGAACTCACCCTTATACTTCAAAGAAACTCTAATTCTGATATTGTTTACTGCTATTTTAATTACATTTATGCCTGGTTCAAGTTCATGTTGTTTCAAACAACAGATATGACACACTCTTGGTTTCCAAATTTGGATAAAAAAAATTCAAAACTAATTTTCCTTATGGTTCCTGAGATAGTGGAATCAGTTTGGTCCTATTTCTAAAGTTTTTTCAAAGAAACTTCAACATGCTATTAAATGTTTTGCTAATGTCATTTCTTCCAAAATTGTTCGTCATAGTTCAAAGTTCCCCTACATTCTCCATTTTTGTAAAAGATACAAGGTTTCTTGGATCTTGAAGTGGAATTATGATCGGAATGGTAACATACTGGTATGCTACTGGTTCATCAAGTGATGGGATAGATATCAACACATACAAGGTGTTATTGACAATATCACCAGAGATTTTCCCCATACTGCTCCAGACCTTAAAAGTATTGAGGAATTCTTGCTATTAATCAAGAGTCAACACCAACAAGATATCCACTTGCTCAAGCCACTGCTACTAAACTGGTAAAAGTTGCTTCCTCCTCCACAACTGATAAATCAAACAAATCTTCTAAGTCCAATAAGAAGTCAGTTCTTGAAGGACTCAAGAAACAAGATTTGATTTACTTGTTAAAAAAATCACTAGAGGAAGACTATGCTAACTCTGATAATTTTGATAACAAATCTAAAGCATCATTTGAAGCTTTAGTTGCTGACCCCTATAGCAACATATTTGGACATGATTAAGAAGAAACCCCAAGATTATCTAATGATTGATCCATCGGCACAAACTAGCAAAAAGGAAGGAAGGCTACTGTCCTCCAAAGACTGATTGACCTCCCCACCTGATTTACTTTTGGCATAAGAAGATAGGCTACCATCCTCAAAAGACTGATTGGTCCTACTTTTTCCTCCAGATTCCTACTACTTTACTTTTGCTACATGAAGACAAATTACTCCTGCAATTTTCGTTGAGAAAATTGTCTGCTGCAAATTTGTTTCTAATGAGTAAAAGAATAGTAAAAGTGAAATTATTGTTCACCACTATTCACTATTGTAATAATTGTAAATGTACCCCATTCATCTATAAAAGGGGAACCTAACTCTAGAGGAAGGCATCACTTCCTTTAGATCTACTTCTTCTAGATCACTTCTCTTGATCACCTTCCTTCTCTTATTCTTCCATCTCTCATCCTCCCCATCTATTTGCTCTAATATCACTTGCTTCTTTTGATAACTTTGTAAGATGAATGCAAATTGTTATTTACATTTCATTATTTCTATTTTCATATTCAGTATTCATATATATGGTCGGTTGGTAGCCTGCTATTAATTGTGCTTATTCACTTACCTCCTTTTTGGTATCAAAGCCATCTCTGGTTCTGGTGGCTAATCGATTAATTATTTCTAGTCATTCTGCATGTTGTGATATTGTCTAAATCTCAACTTCCTGCCTACTCATTCCTATTTTTAATCTTGTTTCTGTTGGCGCCACTCCATCTGTAATTGACTTCCTAGAATCGTGTTTGTAAGACCCATTTTGCCAGGAGAGTGTATGACAGGAGAGGGTACAAGGTTCGGCCAAGGGTATGTGTTACGAAGTGCTGCAGAACCATGAGTGAGGATTGGTTTAGTGAGTGCTGATTTTTGTTTTGGTCGATTTCATGATGAATAGGATGTTTAAATCTAATTCGTCTATTAGTTCCAGGTCTAGTATACCCCTGATATTATAAATGAGGAAGACTTTCTAAGAAACTGATTCTATTAATTTCAATCGATGGAGTATTCCAAAGATTGATGTCAAATCTATTTACAATACCACTTGGGTTCAGTCTGCCTTCAAGACTGAGTTCAATGTTAGAACTGTTGAAGAAACCTATGCTATTTCCAAAACACAAGAAAAATGTTTCCTATTTAACATAAAATTGATTCAGGATTTTTTGGTAAAAGATTACAAATATTTGCACATTAGTTCTGTTCAAGTTGCTGTTAAATCTCTCGCAAGAAATGCATCAATGCTTCAATACTTCTTTGTTTGCGAGATGCTAAATTTAAGAAATTTGAAACTAGTATCCTAGGCATGATTCAATCTTCTCTGTTTGGTGGACCTGACCACTTTAACTGTTTTCCTGATTTAACGATTGTTTTGGATGATAATCATACTTTGAAAGCTTTAACTTTAAACATTTTAACTTCTAGTTATGACATGGAAGAAGGTAGCAAACCTCTTGCCATTGTCTACCGTATTTATTATAGACTTTTAAAAACTAATTTAAATCCTAAAGCTATTTTGAAAACCTCAGAAAATAAAACTTTGTTAATACAGAATTCTACTCTTGATGCGACCATTCAAGTTCCAAAAATAATTTATTGGAAAATATTTCTTTTCCTAATGAATGGACTTTGGACATGAAGTTCCTTCTACTAGAGCTTTTGTCGATGAGCTCAACCTTGATTATATTCAGAAATATTTGGATGGTACTATTAAAATCAATTTTAATCAACCTCTAGTGCCCTTTCATTGGAGTTAGATCTTCTTTTGTTGGTTTTGTTTCAGAAAATCTAGAAAGAAGAGACCAAAATCTCAAAAAATTCCTGGGCCCAACCTATTAATCTCGATTTAAAACTGAAGGGAGTCTCTACCTCCTCTCAAGTTATTTCTGCTTATTATACTACCAAGGATGCTGAGACATCCAATGGTAAACCCATAGAGGAAGAAGTTGAGAAAGAAGAAGAAGATAATTCATCTTTATCTCCTACAGTTTCAGATATGGTAGCACCTATTCATCATAACCAACTTACTATGATAAATAGAACTTTTGAAATTGATTTAATTTCTTTATTTAAAGAATATAGATCTACTGAAAATTATGATAAGAGAAAAACTTATCATGCTACTTTTTCTAATTCTAAAAAATTACATGTTAAAAGAAAATGGAAAGAAAAAATGTATGTTTTTCAGAAACATATACTTTTCTTTGATTTTCTCGAAAATTATTATATTTCTAAAAATAGTTTAACTATTGTTAAAACTAGTTTTGTTGAGGAAAAAGGCAGGGTACTGGTTAAATCCAACCACCTTCCTTTCGAGGCAATTATCATTAATCACAAGGGATCCGAGGTAAAGGCCTCTCCCATTGAAGCATGTAGCAATGATCCTAAAGATAAGGAGACAAAAAAGATTATTAAACAAAACAAGTATGTCTAGAATGGGTGAATGAAGATATTGACAACATTACCATAAATCAAGAAGAATGTGAGAAAGAAGAAGATAATTCATCTTTATATCCTACACCTTCAGATATGGTAGCACCTATTCATCACAGCCAACTTACTATAATAAATAGAGATTTTGAAATTGATTTAATTTCTTTAATATAAGAATATAGATCTACTAAAAATCATGATAAGAGAAAATCTTATCATGCTACTTTTTCTGATTCTGAAAAATTACGTGTTAAAAAAAAATGGAAAGCAAAAAGCATGCTCTTCAGAAGCATATACATTCTTTTGATTTTCTCGAGAATTATTATGTTTCTAAAAATGGTTTAAATGTTATTAAAACTAGTTTTGTCAAGGAAGAAAGCAGGACAGTGCTTAAATCCATCCACCCTCCTTTCGAGGCAATTATCATTAATCACAAGGGATCCGAGGTAAAGGCCTCTCCCATCAAAGCACCCAGCACTAATCCTAAAGATAAGGAGACAAAAAAGATTATTGAACAAAACAATTTTGTCAATCAAACTCTCCATACTATAGGATAGCAGTTGGATCGAATTGAAGAGAGAATAGAAAAAACCCATTTCTACCTCATCTTCAAAACTTGTTTCAAAAACTATTAAAAAAACCTTTGATTATTTTACCAAAGATAAGCTGAAAATTTGATTTAAAAAACAAATAGGCCAGTACTCTTGATAATTAATCAAATGCTTGCTGATATTAAGAAAGAACAACCTTTTATGAGTGCTTTAAATAGCAAAGATAGAGAATTTGTTCTTGTTGAAACAACTGAAGAATCATCTGACAGTAATTCTTCTGCTGTTCAAGATCTTGCTTTGCTTGAAAAAAACTTTCAAGATATTGACTTAAAACTTGAGATAGACAGATTCACTTTCAAATGACCCAAACCAATGAGTCTGATGAAGATCTGGTATTCCAACCCAACACCTCCTGATTTATAGTTTGAAGAAAAAATATTTCAAACCCAGTCTTCTATTCTACAAATAAAATTTACTAATGGAATATTGACGGATTCCCAAAACAAGAAATCCTCAATGCAATGAGTAAAATGTCTATGGTTGCAAATGCTTATATTAATAACAATATCAGACAACCCTGAGGTTGTTACTATTTTAACTAATGGCTTTTCATGGATTCTTCGAAGCTAGTGGGATAGACATCTCACATCAGAGGCAAAAGAAATCATTCAGAATGCTATTAAACATAACGACGAAGGGTTATCCATTTTTTATGAAACCATAGGAATGGTAATATTGTCAATAACACCTTGTATCTGTTGATATTTATCCCATCACTTGATGAACCAGTAACAGACCAGTATGTTACCATTCCGATCATAATTCCACTCCAAGATTCAAGGAACCTTGTATCCCTTACAGAAATGGAGAATGTAGGGGAACTTTGAACTATGAAGATCCATTTTGGGAGAAATGGCATTAGCAAAACATTTAATAGCATGTTGAAGTTTCCCTGGAAAAACTTCAGAAATAGGACCAAACTAATTCCACCATCTCAGAAACTAGAGAGAAAATTAGTTTTGAATTTTTTATCAAAATTCATAAACCAAGAGTGTCATATATGTTGTTTGAAATAGCATGAACATGAACCAGGCATCAATGTAATCAAAATAGTAGTAAAAAACATCAGAATTAGGAAGTTTCTAATTTGAAGTATAACGGTGAGTTCCTCGATCTTCTTCAGTAATAATTTTTTAAATATAAGTACTATGATAGATCAGTTTGATATTATCGGTCTTATCATAGATGAGTTTAATAATAATATATCACTATAGTCTATAATATATATTATAATATACTACAATATATTATTACTATTTTATTATATACTATAATATATATACTATATAATGGAAAAATAAGACCTAACGGGACCAGAACCGGCAAAACTATAAGTACTAGTTTAGGAGTGTAACTGGTGCAGTATCGGTTCCTCAAATCTCAAAGCCGGTATGTATTGGTTTGGTTCTAAAATATGTATAAAACTAGACCGAACCGGACCAGTTACACTCCTACTTAGGACACTGTTATTAGAACGACCTTAGGATGATTGTTTTTTGTCCCAATAAGCATTTTGGGACGAAATCATAGTTTTTTTGGACAAACATTTTCGTCCCAAAAAACCACTTATGTTGTATTGTGATTTAATATATTAAATTGTAAAATTACTTTTATTATAAAATAGATCTAATGTATCATATGAAGTCATGTTAATTTGTAAGTTTACTTTTATAAGATCTTTTTATGACTGTATCACATTTCTAACAAGATATACAGTAAAACTGAACCCACGTAGGTCTGTGACCTGCAAAACTCGATGATCAATTGGGGAGATTTCACGTCATATGGCTGATGATGAGGTATCCTTTCTGGCTGAGTCAAACAGATTGAATAAATAAAACTAGTTCTTTCAACAAATGAGAGTTAGGTGTTGTTTTAATTTAATCATGATGATTAAAAAATTGTTCAACTAAATATATATATATATATATATATATATATGTATATGTATATGTATATGTATATGTATATTTGTCATTATTTGGATCTTAGACTAATTAAACGACACCAGCCCATCGTCAAAATTTTCACATATACCAACCCAACATTTTTCATCTTAAATAATGCTTATCATCTTTAGCAAGTCTAAGAAATGATATACAGATTATCCTTTTAATTAAACTTAAAACAATAATTAATGACATTAAAAAATATTAATGGTTGCTTTTAGGGGTTGGCAGTGGGACCCCGCACCTGGCTGCCCCACCCCGCATGGGTTGGGGGTAGGTTGGGGCCAACCCCGGCCCACCCCCCGCATCACATATATTATATATTATATGTATATGTATACTATATAAAAAAAACCACATATATCAAAATGTCGTCGTTTGGATAAGTGATGTTAACCAAACCCCCCGCAACCCCACACCCACAGTTTTCCTAGTCTGTCTCTCTCAATATTATGAAACGCTAGCCCCTCTCTCCCGCTCTATCCATTGCCATCCATCTCTATCATACACCTAGTCCGTCACCAAAAGTATGTTTCCGTCGCATGCCTAGTTTGTTGTTTACTTTTTGTAAGTTTTTATTTTTATTTTGTTGAGTTATGGAGGATGGGATTAAATTGAGAAGTTGGAGGATGGAATTGTGAATTGTGTGTTGTGGAGTGTGGACATTGTGCATGTGTTTTGATTGCTAGGTAAAACTAAATTGTGCATGTGAAATTGTGACTTTAGCGTTTCGGATTGAAACCCTAAATTAGTTTAGGATTATCAATCTGAAACCCTTCATTATGTTAGGAGTTTTAAATTAATTTAGGGTTTCAATTTGAAATCCTAAATTAATTTAGGGGTTTCTATATTAAAACTCCATTTTGTTTTGGGGTTTCGATATGAAACCTCGATCTGTTTTGGGGTTTCGATAGTTTGGACTCACTTTACCAAACTAGAGGATAGTGACCCTAACAACCCCAAACTAAGAGTAACTATTGTGCTAAAGTGTATGGATGTTCCTATAGAAGATATGGTACATCTCAATTAAAGGTCCACTTAGAAGAACAATGAAAAAAGAGTCCAATATTAAAATCTTTATAAGAGAATAGCCAATCTAGACTAGAGATTGGACTTTAAAAAAATTTCGGATGAGATTAGTGGGGGTGCAACGTTAAAAGAGTGTACTAAGTATGATCCTAATGAGTGTAAGAGATACCTAGCTCGTATGATTATCATGGACGAGCTACCATTTTAGTTTGTGGACAGGAAATGGTTCCAAGCATATTCCAAGTGCTTGAAACCTAGGTTTAACCTTCATTCTCGCCACACGGTGGCAAAGGATATAAAACAAAAAAATATTACAAAACTAAAAAAGATTTGTTAAGGGGCCAATTGGTGGGTCACAAAGTTTGACTCACCATCGATACATGGACATCCGTCCAAAATTTTAATTATATGTCTTTGACTGTGCATTTTATTGATTATGATTGGAAATTAACTGGTATGAATTTCAAATTTAATTATTGTAGCGACACATGAGACATCAACATCTACCTTCGCTACAATATGGCATCATATATGTTGGACCTACCATTGTCATTCACCCTTTATCCGAGCTACCAGCCTCTTCAACTCCTCTTTCTTTCCTTCAAACTTTCTCGCATTTGTGTTTGCTCGCCCGACACAGGATGAAATATCTTTTTTTAAACCTTGTCCTTCATCCTGCGCCGAGATGCTTTTGCCAGGCTTTCTATATGGTACCATATGCCCATTCGCTTGACTAGCTACACTCTGCACACCACTTCTCCTCATTTTTTCACCAAATCAATGAGGGAAGATCATCTCTGCCTTCCACTTGCCAAGGAAACACTCTCTTCTTCACCTTCCCTTTGCCCATGGAAGGAGGATTGTCTTCTTTTGCTAGCGAGATCCCACAAATCAAAATAGGTGATGGAATGGAAATTGGAAGTTCTTGTTCAGATACGAAGTAGGGCAAAAAGCCTTCAAAGCACTCATTCAAAAATGCCAATGCTCGGTAAAAGTTTTCAAGCAATAGCTTAGAAAACTATAGTTCAGGAAGCTGGTGTTTTGAGCATTAGCTCAAATTCGCGTTGAGAAGCTAGGACGATGAGTTTCAAGCACTAGCTCAAACTCAAGGTATGCTAAGGAGAATGTTTTCTATGAACGAGCTCGAACTATGAGTAGGTCTAAGTCTTGCCCAACCTTCACCGAGAGGGTTGAGCGAGTGCCCATCTTGCTTTGCTCACCCAACTTTCTTGTCTAACATGTCTGCCCCACTTGCTTGTTGCTCGCCTCTCTCGCTCGAATGGGATGTCACATGGAGATTAGAAAAGCGCTAGTGGTGAAGGACATATATGCGAAAACCAAGTAATTGTCAAGATAAAGTCACACATGCAGTCGTTATCCACAATGTGGCGAAGATAGCCAGGGTGTGTGTATGGCCCTTTTAAGAGGAGACCATTGGGCATACATTAATGATATGGAAATTGATTTTTAAGATTGGAATTATGTTGCTTGGAGGACTTCGGGTTCTCGAGTTTTGACTTATGTTTTATATCTAGAGCATGGATGCTCAGTAAGTACTATGTGAAGTTATGTAATTATTAGATTGCCTGGTGATTGCTGATCCTTTATTTATATTGCTCTATATTGGCGGTTGGTCATGATCGTTTGTGTTTAGAAATTGGAACTTATCAAGCGATATTGTAAGTTGTGCTCGGGAATTTCCATCTCGATAAGTATTGTTGCTCGGTTTCCTATGTCTTTAATTGCAATATCTCATTCTCATTTATATACATTTTAAGCTTTTTTTCATGGATTATCACTTCCTAAGTTTTCTTTAAAACTTTATCATAGTAGTCTCCCTACGGTCTCACACTTCGGAACCATAGCTTTAGTGTAGATGTAGACTTTCAGGGCTGGTACAAGCATCGAGATCCTAAACAGCCAGGAAAGTGATCACCTGTGTAGTGCACATCTCGATGTTGCGGTTTCCACCAAATCAGAAGCGAAGATCGAAGACATGTATATTATACTATATAAGTCAACCTTAACCCAACCCGTTAAGTTTATCGTGTCAAAATCACAAACCCTAACACGACCCAATAACATAACGGGTCGTGTCGTCTCAATCCGTTTTGACCTATTTATGTAAATGGATTGAAACAAACCCAAAATTAACCTATTTAATCTAGTTAAGTTTAGCATAATTTTATATAAATGTTAAAATCATAATATTTATAAAAAAATATAAACTAACTACAAGTCCAAAATTACAATCTAAATAATAAAAATATCGAAATTAAAATCCCAACAATTTTATTTTTTAGGTATAAGGGTATAATTGTAATTTTAACTTTCTTAACGGGTCATAACGGGTTATAACGGGTCATAACGGGTTGACCCGTTATCAACTCGTTAAGCTATCGTGTCTTAACGGGTCAACCCGTTTTGACCCGAACCCGTTAAGGGTAAACCCTAACCCGCTTTTATCATGTCGTGTTCGTGTTGGGTTAATGGGTCATGTCACATATTGACACCCCTAATTATGATGCAACATGATCTGCATTATTAGTTTAATAATTACCTTTTCTTGGATTAATCTAAACATGACACATTTCATATAATGGGTTGAGCTTATCCGTTTATTTGTTTTATTCAATTAATATAAGTTCATATATTATATACATGGATAACTATACAAGTCATTCACAATTATAATTGGATTCATAATAAAATATTTTATGATCAATATCCAAACCAATAATATTTAACAAAGTTAATATTTCCATAAAATAATTAAGTAATCAAATACCAATATTAATATTACATCCCACTAATAATAAATGCATATAAAACTAAACATTTCTAGAATTTGAAAATAAAATTTATTCGAGTTATACAAGTTGATTGCGGGTTTCGCAGATTGATATGCAATTGACCTATATATTAATCATGTCTCATTATAAGATCAACATGTTTTGACCAATACTCATTTATATCAAACTCAAACCTACTTCTTCCATGTCGTTTTCTTGTTAAGTTTATGGATGGTGCCATATATATTACACCCTTAGTGTGGCGCCCTCGACCCCCACGTTTGATTTAGTAGGAGTCGCGACACCAGAGTGATGGCCACTAGGGTCACACACCTCATCGCCAAGTGCAAGTGTGTGCACATATGCAATATGTGTACAGTTTATAAACGCAACTGAAAAATAAAAAGGCTGTCTAAAACTAAGCGCCATAAAAGTTTAAAATACAACCAACAAGAATTCCTCCATAAGGTTATTACAGTCATCCAACTGATTAAAATAAAATAAAATAAAAGTCCATCAACTACAACGGAAATAAATCCCAAGTCATTACTCCTCAGGTGGGGTCAGTCCCGCATGCTCAAACTCGTCCTCTGCATCAAAGTATATTGTTCCATGAAATGGAACAGCAGGCGGGAACACCACAAGGAGATCTCATAATCTCAGCAAGTAAATCTACAGATCAACAACCAGGAATTTCAAACATGGAAGCATACTAACAAACACGCACAACAGTCATGAGAGATTATCCCAAAATACCTATTTTTGTGACCTTTACCAAAATTATTACAATTATAGCCACTCACGCCAAAAATCACATTTGTACACTAATGACATTCATTTATTTCGGTGTGCGCCATGGTCTCCCCTAGGGACCATCCACATACTTTGGCTCCCTTCGTCACACCATTGGTAACAATCACGTGTGTGACTTCATAACGAGCGATGCTCAGCTTCTCACCCAGCGTGTACGTAACCCAACATCCTCTAACCCCCGCCAGCAAAGGGGCCACAGAGTCGTACCAAGAGCATTACCGTCTTGGTCGAGCCTATTGTCGCACAACAACAATCCAGGAGACGTCACTCAGTTTTACATGCTTCTGAGTGACCAGAGGAGCTTTATCGATATAATACCTCATTTCGAGTTGGGGTCACTATATGCACGCACCCACAAAATATGCTTTTAATCTTTTGACACAAAAACATTGTTTTTCAATTTCATAGCATAGCCATAGAACATAGCGCAATTAATAAAATCATAACAAATAATAACAATTATTGCATGAAATGAAGTTATTGGATGACATGGCAATAGGTGCAACAAACAATGACAACGCAACACATAGTTTCACATATTCATAAATCACAACTTCATGCAATTTCCAACACTTCACCCGTCGCTTGACCCATCACTAACTAAAGATTTTTTCCCAACGCGGCTGAGTGGTGGCTCATGGTGGCGCATGACGGAGCTTGGAGAAAAAACTCTAAAGGCTATGGAAATGAAGATCGGAGGGGGAGGAAGGTGATGAGACAATTTTTGAGAGGAAGAGAGGGTATTTTTGGGATGGTTTCGTAGAGGGAGAGGTTTGGCCTATTTATAGGCCGAGAGATCCACCCACAACAAAACCCACCTTCGGCAATGATTGGGCACACCAGGCAGTGCGCAGGGCCACAGAGGAAGGGCTTGCAAACTTGACAGCGACTGGGTGTGACCGGCATTGCTCATATGGTTGTAAGAAGCCATGCGCAGAGTGTG
Organism: Juglans sigillata; assembly: GCA_003123805.1. Taxonomy (NCBI): domain Eukaryota; kingdom Viridiplantae; phylum Streptophyta; class Magnoliopsida; order Fagales; family Juglandaceae; genus Juglans; species Juglans sigillata. The sequence goes on along the minus strand of QEOY01134110.1, from coordinate 36,328 downwards.
GCGGACTCGATAGCGACTGGGGATGACGGGCAGTGGTCTGACGGTGGCAGGAAAGGCACGAACCATGCCAACACGTGGAGTCGGCATGCTGATGGACGTGGGTGGTGGCCGTGGCACAGCTGCTGATTGCTAGGGAAATAAAAAAAAAAAAAAAAAAGGGTTTGCAACAAGGGTTTGCTTCAGCTCATGGACTACCACACGTACTGGGCCCACAATTCACATAAACCAACACAACAAAAAAAGGAACTCACTCAAAATCAGACTTGGGCCTCGCACACTAAAAGGATAAAAAAAAGCAGACACACAAAATGAACTCGAGCACTCACACTCAGTGGTTGGGCATATCTTGCTGTCGAATGACAAAGTGATCAATAATATGCACAGATGCTAAGGGGTCCTGATACGAAGCAGTTGCCCTCCATTTGCTTGGAAACTCTCTGCGGTAGCTCAACTCCGCCGAGTCCTGGTCTCCAAACTCTGATTCATGTTTCCATTGAGGATCCAGCTCCCAGTCCTCTGGTACCTACATATGAACATTAAGTATGGTAATTAGCTACAACCATATGAATTTTAAGACTAGTTCGGGCCGGCCATTAATGCTCGTACAGTTTCTTTCAATTTCCAACATAGAAAATATTCTAGATTTCCTTGCATAAATTACGTGCAGTTGGACCTCTCTATATGTCAAATATTGTTTGCTTTCAAATTATATTTTAGGATTTCTTGATCTCATCACTAAATATCACTTTAAAATTCAAAATCAATGTTATAGTGGCCTACGAAGCAATACACTCCATGCAACACAAAATGAGGGGTAAATAGGAGGGATACATGGCACTTAAATTGGACATGAGCAAGGCATATGATAGAGTGGAATGAGATTTTCTAGAAGCTTTAATGTTGAGGATGGGATTCAACAGCCTATGGATTGAGCTCATCATGCAGTATGTGAGCACTATAAGATATTCAATTTTGATCAATGGAGCAGCACAGAGTGAATTCACACCCTCTGGAGGACTAAGATGGGGGGATCCTCTTTCCCCTTATCTTTCTATCATATGCTCAGAAGTGTTACGTCATATGCTGGACAAAGCTGAGAATAAGCGTCACATTTTTGGCTTTCCTTTTGCTCGAGGGTCTTTGCTTGTTAACCTTTTATTTTTTGCAGATGATAGCCTTCTTTTTTGCAAGGTTAATCCAATGGAATGGAGCAAGTTACTTAGGCTTTTGAAATCATACGAACAAACCTCAGGTCAAACATTGAACCTGGACAAGACCTCAATCTTCTTTAGCAGGAATACTAGACAAGATGCCAAGGAGTCCATCCTATCTACTGGAGGGCTGAGAGTATCCAAGTCAAATAAGAAATATTTGGGCCTTCCTTCTTATGTGGGGTCACATAAGTCAATTGCGTTCAGGCCAATACTAGATTGGATTAGGAGTAGAATGAGCAACTGCAAAGTAAGGTTCTTATCTCTGGTAAAGAAATCATTCTCAAGTCTATCATTCAGGCCATCCTAACCTACTATGTGGGTATCTTCAAGATTCCAAAGACCATTCTGAGCGAGATTAATTGACTTATGCAGAAATTCTGGTGGGGGCAAAGGGAAGACAAAAAATTCACTAGTTGTCATGGCAGTAGCTAGGCAAGGCCAAATTGGCAGGTGGACTTGGGTTTCGTAACTTTGAAAATTTTAATCTAACTCTACTAGAGCATTCTCATTGGATTAGCTAAAAACTAAATCCAATGAGTATTTAGCTATTAAAGAGTAAAATATGCTCACATTGGATTAGTCAAATTCCAAATATTTGGAATTTAGCTACAGTAACTTTCAAAAGTTTTTCCAAATTTGAAGGTTACTGTACATACATTAAATACATATTTTATTAATTATTTCTCTCTCCCTTTCTTTCTATCACATATTTTATCACAATTAATATATTAACTTGACTTAGTGATATATTAATTTAATAAGAACATGATTATTAATTAACATATAATAAGTAGAATAATAAAATATGATAAAATTAAATAAATTAAATATTTTTGAAATTATTAGTTATTCATTACTATATAATGAATAAATGTATAATCTAATGTGGAGATTTAATTTGAATAACCAAAACAAAATTCATCTTATATTATTTGATTATTATATAATGAAAAAATAGATATTCTAATGTGGAGATTTATGTGAATGGAATAGTCAAAAATCAAATTTATCTTACATTCATCAAAATTGTCTTTTAACTTTGACTAATCCAATGAGAGTGCTCTAAGAAGGGTTAGAGGATAATTCAATATCCTCAGTCACTGGTAGCTAAAGTTCTTAAGGCTAAGTACTCCTATAAATCAGATTTTTTGAATGACAATCTGGGCAATAATGCATCCTTTGTCCAGAGAAGTTTCCTAGCAGCAAAGTAGTTACTCAAAGACGGCCTGATTTGGAAGATTGGAAATGAGTTAGTGGATTCCTCGACCTTCTTGTTAATTTGTCAAGTCTAGTCATATTACACATGTATTAGCTAGGAAAATAAAATATTCTGCATTTTATCTTGGTTTATATATAATCTTTGGTATTTTCTTACCGTGTATTTATTGTATAAATCACCAATCTTAGAAAACTTTTATTTCTTGAATTTATATATATATATATATATATATATAACTCATGTCAAATCACCAGTCGTCTTAAAAGTTTAAATTTTTTTTAAACGAGTGATAATTTCACATAATATCAAACAAGAGGTCTTGAATTCGTATTATATTATTTAACAAAAACATATAGCTTCACCAAGGGAAAGTAAAATGGGTTTTTTCTTTTTTTTACCTCATCAACTGCAAGGGTGAAAACTTCAAGATCACCATTTGGTTTGATGTGAAATCGAGTGAAAGCCTTGTAGTTAGCAATCCTTAAAGAGGAGAAGGCTTCGTCATAGTGTAAGTTAAACCAGTTGACGCAGATGTATAGGTAGCATCCAAACACGAAGGAAACTGCTGGGGTGGACAAGACCCAGAAATAAAGGAAGACAGAAACATAATAAACAATGGCAGCCACTCGAGATAGAGAATCCATCCCATTCTCACATATATTCCTCCTCGTGACAGCTATGAGCTGATGATAGCAAATTTCAAATGAATTTAAGATATATAGTGAAAAAANAAAAAAAAAAAAAAAAAAAAGGAAGAAAACAGCTTTGGTTTGTGGAACGAGTAATAAATATATATATATATATATATATATATATATATATATATACTCTGTTTTAAAACATGCAAATCCCGCACATTCTTTTTTAAAATAAATGAATCTATTGTTTAAAAAATTATTTTTCATATAAACCTCATCGATATTTATACGGAGTGCGCGGGATTTGCCAAATAACATTCATCGAGGAGAGTTTTTCTTACCTCTGGCACATCAAATGCAGACATGACATACTTGATACAGGCAGGATAAAGGCCGAATGTCCATTGTTCTAAACTAGTCCGATTGCCATTTGAGGCAGGTTGAATGAGCATACTTTCTAGTGATCGATAGAGAGAGTGATATTCTGATAAAATAAAAAATCAAACAATATTTTAAATTTTTAGAAAAAAATAAATAATAATATCGAATGAATCTTTTCTTTCTCATTGAAAATGATCTCATGCATTATTTTTCATATATAAATACACTATTTTCTTTTCCTAAATTACGAAACTTATCACAAATTTAAATAACAATGTGGAAACAAATACCTCCCGGTGATTTATAAGGTGTATCTACACTTTTCATCCTTGAACTATATTTTAAACTATTAAAAAAATAATTACTCTATCCTCAAGCGGGTGTATAGAACACTCCATACACATCACTTAAATGATAAGATTTAATTTGTAAGATTCAAATTTTGAAGTTTATATTTCAAATCAAATTGTGTCACATGTGCACTGTGTGATGTAGAAACTTTAGAATAGCAGTATATACTTCTCATAAAAAAAAAAAAAATTCAATGCTTATCATCTATTAAGATTTGACCAATAAGACTATCTAATGTTGTCTATTTTTGGTAACGACTAGATCTTGCATATTAAGACTGTACATTACAAAGTTTTAGTAGTTGGAGATGAAAAAAACACTCCCACATTTATTTTACAACTCTACGTAAAATTGAGGGTAGTTTTGTAAAATTGAGAATTTTTTTTAATGAACTGGTTTGATTGCATTCGTTGATTACAAATTATCAATTGAGTTGTAAATTAGTTATAAAAAAATTGTAGGTATATCATTACTCGTTGATCAAACCATTATGCATGCAGTTCATACTTTTACCAACAATATTGTAAAGAAAGAAAAACTCTTGGAGGATATATGTAAATCGATCGAAATCCCACCTGAAGTCTCCAATAATCCGATCTGGACAAACGTCTCAACACCCAGTTCGAACACCAACATAAGAATGAGAGCTACGACCAAGTGGGCGGAGAAGTGACAAAACCCGATCACAATCCTTGTCGTCCATGACCTTTCTGAGGGTGCAAATGCAATCGCTGCCATTAGAAATAGCACTGAACCACCCAGAGACACATATGAGTGATGCACCATGTACATGAAAGCACTCCACACCGTACCAAGCTCACACTGGCCGGGCAACAAAGAAAGGCAAAAACAAATGTAAAATATACGGATAGACCTTAATTAATAATGGCAAAATCTATTTAGAAGTCATTTTTTTAACACATTCGGCACATCGTTGATGTGGAAGCTTTCCAGATCAACTATGTTACAAAATGATTGGTGTTTTAATTTTTTAAAATTATAATATTTGATCTCACTATAAATTATGTGCTAACGTACACACTAGTTTCTGTACAGCAAATCTCAAAATATATTTATAAGGAATAGAAAATAACAGGAGTTCACCTGCGGGAACATTGAAAAGACCAATATAAAGTATAAAACGCCACCAATAAAATCAAATCGCCAGTTCTGCTTCCGAAAGTTCGAAATATTTTTCCACGCAAGCTGCACGAAATCAATGAGAAGCTGTAAGCGGCAAAAATTCTGAAATTTTACATTAATTTTATCTAAAGTTATGTGAAATAAAAATAAAAGAGTAATAGATGTGAATTTTTTAATCCCAAATATGTTTTATTCCCCATAAATCATATATAATATGCTTATTGATTTATCGTGTCAACCCAAAATTTTTAATTTGATTTATTATGTTGTATGTACCTTTAAATTAGTTCTAAATATCATAATATTTTCATGGGTCTTATTTGTGATAATAAATGTGATAATATTTAATTATCTTATTTGTTGAAAGAACATCCAAATCAATTAGCATGTTAAATTTCTTTATTTTTTTATTTTAGACTTAAATTGAAATTTCCTATATACTTATGCACACTTTTAAGTAATCTTTTTAACTTTTGTTATATACAAACTTTTATATATCCTGTAATGGTCCCCTCTACATAAATCCTGGCTTTGTCCATGAACATAATGTAATAAAATGTGATTGATACTAGGTACCGAGTGGAAATAGATCAGACTCGTAAAGGAGAAAAACAGAGTGCAGTTACAGTACCTTTCTTGACTCTTCGAAAGTAGGATAAGCCCGTTTGCACTGATAGGAAACTCCATGAGATTTACTGAAATTGCGAAACACATGGGTAGGATGCAAGAATGCCCCACCACAGCCATTTACAAGTAGATGTTGTGCATAACCCAGCTCATCTGACCCACCACCAGAATTGACTCTTTCGTGCCGCATGTAGTGATGTATGTCCCCAGCAATCCGAAGCCTACACCTTCTCTTCAGAACATTGCGTATTAGGTATGAAATATTGGGCTTATGCTCACCATTCTCGTACCAATCAAGAAGCCAATCTGGTTGGTGCGTCATAACAATCACAGAGTCTCTCTCGCCAACCTTGATCACACATGGTCCAATAAAAAAGTTAATAAGATCGATTAACAAAATGTTTAGGAGCAAAAGATGGGATTAAAATATATTATAAGAGCCTATTTGATTGAATCCTATAGAAGAAAAAAGTACTGATGCAAAACTTTTCCATTGTATATACGTAGACATGCAAAACTCTGCACCGAAAGAAAAATCAAATTATGAGGGCATAATATTGTTGGACCTTGAGCTGTCAATATTCAACCTAAACCACTTAGGTCTCGTTTGGTTACACAAATCAGATGAAATGAAATGATTTGTGTAACCAAACGAGACCTTAGTATTTGGGAAGACACGCTCAAGTCTTTCATGACATTCAGCATTAATATTGTACCCCTGTTTTCAAAGTACTGGATAATAGACACACCCCAACAATCTCTTCCTCACAATGACGCTAGCTCTCGCGACTCAAACATTATCTCTAAGACTACTAATTATACCACTCGATATCATGCCCCATGTAAGGGGAATTTCCCCACTTCGCAAAGCCCACTTGGCCTTGGCCCAATGTGCGACCTTAGGGTCACCAGGACCATCCTTGGATAAAGGGGTCAACCAAGGAAAGAAGTCGAGTGACTGACGGAACAGATCATCCTGACATCACTTGGCCACATTCCAAACCTGGGAACTCGCATGGAAGGTAGCGGGAAATGCGGATGACTCTCGATCAGCTGACATGAAGACATCTACGGCTCACAAGGGATAAAAGCAAGGCCTGAAAACTACAACGCATAAATGACGCCACTACCGAGCTACACACTACATTGATGGCGTCATCACAGAACCATGCGCATTAAAGGACTCTTAAAGCATGAATAGTAGGAACGTCGTGAAGACAAAACGATATGCACCTCCCCAGAGCCATGGTACAAGAAAGGCTCTCTGATCCCTAAACTATTTCACTTTATTTAGAAACTTCCAAGAGAATTTACTTTGGCATCGGAGACCCCTAGGTCCCATGGCCGTCATCTTCTAGTTGTCTTCTTCCATATCTTTTGCATGCTCATTCTTGAAAACCTGAGTTGTTGGAGTCTGGCCTAAAGGCGTTCGAAACAAGACGTTAACAGTGGCACCGTCTGTGGGATCCTTTTTTTAGGCCTTACGTGTACTTCGCGCGCCTAAGGCAACCCGTTCCAAACAATTTGAAAGCTCACCAATATTACCAATGACATGGAACTTAGCCAGTAAAAGAACCAAGTTCTTGGGATTGAAGAGGGAGCAGTGGAAGAAAGGTGGGCATGCACCCTAGAAGAGATGCCTACGAACGACGGGGTAAGCGAGGTGTATCCTCCGGAGGGTGCTTGCACCTTGCCGCCACCTCCCAACTACATGGAGGTCGAAAGCGAGGTCCAAGATGAGCAGGGGCTTAGGAAAGTAAAACCAATCGAGCCATTGGAACTCATCCTTCTCAACCTAGATCGACCAGAAGTCAAGGCAAGGATTAGCAGCGAAATGACATTTAAAGCCTAGAGCACCATGCAACAACTTCTCCCCGAGCACCAAGATGTATTTGCCTAGAGCAACAAGGATATGCTCGGAATAGCGCTCGAAGTCATACAGGAAAACCTTAGGGTAGACCCAAAAGCCAAAGGAGTGAGGCAGAAGCGTCGAAGTGGACAGCCTACAAAATGCTAGATTCATTTGAGAAGCCCACTACTCAGAGTGGTTGTCCAACGTGGTGCTCATAAAGAAGCCAAACGATAAATGGAGAATGTGTTTCGACTTCACCGACCTTAACAAAACCTGCCCGAAAGACAGTTTGCATTGCTACATGGTGATGCCTTTTGGGCTTAAAAAAGCAGGTGCCACCTACCAACGGCTGGTCAGTTGTATGTTCAAAAATCAAATAGGAAGAAACATGGAGGTCTATGTGAATGACCTGTTGATTAAGAGTGAGACCACAAAACAGCATCTAAACAATTTAAGGGAGACTTTCACAATACTATGGTAGTACCAAAAGAAGCTAAACCTGGCAAAATGAGCTTTCGGTGTCGGATTACGCATTCAAAACGATGAACAATGAGGCAAAATATTAAGCGCTGCTCTCATGGCTAATGGTTGCGAGGTCTCTATGCCCCACCAAAATCGAAGTACGAGTCGATTCTCAAATAGTGGTCAATCAAGTGCAATGGGAGTTTGCTGTAAAAAGCGAAAAGTTAAAAAAATACTTAGCGCTGGTAGAGGCTGAGCGCCCCCATTTTAAGTATTTCCAGATTAAGCAAGTGCCAAGGGCAGAAAATCATAAAGCAAAACAAGCTAGCATGCACGGCGTCCGGACAGAAGGACTCCCCCTGCCAGAGCAGACAGTGACTCAAACCAAAGAACTGATTGTTGTAGGGATTGAAGTAATGGAAATACTACCCAGGGCCCCAACTCTGGCGAAGGACATACTCAGGTATTTAGAAACCAATGAGGTGCCAGAGGACAAAAAGAAGGCCAGGAAGATTAGAAATAGAGCAACACGCTACACTTTAATTGAGGGAATTCTGTATCGAAGGGGCCACTTGATGCCCCTCTTGAGGTGAATCTCCCCAGAAGAAGCACAATATGTGTTGGCAGAAATACAGAAGAAACTTGTGTGAATCACTCAGAAGGGAAGGCACTGGCCGGGAAAGTAATGAGGGTGGGGTATTATTGGCCTCGAGGCCTACAGAATGCCAAGGAATATACGCGGAAATGTTGGAAGTTCCAAGAATACGCAAGGGTGCCCCATTGTCCACCAGAAGAATTAATGTCGATCACGTCGCCTTGACCTTTCGCCCAGTGGGGAATCGATTTGGTTGGCCCACTTCCCCCGGGCAAAGGAGGAGTTAAGTTTGTAGTGATGGTTGTGGACTACTTTACCAAGTGGGTCGAGACTGAGGCCTTAGCAACCATCACGACAAACAACATCACACGGTTCCTATGGAGGACGGTAGTTTGCAGGTTTGGCATTTCGTATACCATCATATCGGATAACGAGAGGCAATTCGATTCAGATCACTACCGCAGTTGATGTCGGGAATTAGGAATCGAGTTCCAGGTGTTCATCCCCAGGACACCCCCAGTCTAACGGGCAAGTTGAGGCAACCAACAAAACATTGATGGGAATGCTCAAGAACCGACTCGACAACAGAAAAGAGGCATCATAGAAGAACTCCCTGCCGTCTTGTGGGCCTACCGAGTCACAATGAAAACGCCAATAAGGGAAACTCATTTTACCCTCGCTTACGGCCATGACACGATGCCGCTAGCAGAGATCAAAATCTCCACCTATAGAGTTTAGCACTTCAAGCAAAAATCCAATGATAGGTGGGTAGAGGAACAACTGGATTTGTTGGAAAAAGTTAGACTAGAAGCCAAAATAAGGACCACAACCAACAAAAGAAGGGCCCAGAGATGCTTCAACAAGTGCGTGCGCCGTTCAAGGTCGGGGATCTCATACTTAAAGAGACAAGAACAACAACATGAGACTAAGGAAAGCTAGGCCCCTACGTAGTCACCACCACAAATCGACAAGGCTCATACCGTCTACGAGACTCTCAAGGGAATGAACTGCCGCATTCCTGGAACACCAAACATCTACGAAAATTCTATTGCTAAGCTAATTCATTGTCGTAAATTTATATATTTCCATCCACATGTTGCAATCCCTAATGAAAGAAGTGTTGTATTTCAATGGTAAATTCCAGGAACATAACGTAACCCACCAATGAACTCTCCACTGACAAAATCAACTTAGTCTCCATCAATGAAGTCAACTCCCTCAATGTGCTCTACATCAACAAAACTAACGAAATCTCCATGAGCAACTTACCTCCCAGCAAGGCAAAAAGGGCAAGTGTAAAGGCTAAGGCTGCTCTACCACTGTCGCGGACGAGTGCAGGTCGACATTGTCAGAGGAGACAACGTCGACCACGAGAGTGGCTAAGGCAACTACGCCTTGAACCGACGGCACAGTGCAAGGAAGTTTTGCTATCTTCGCCATCTTCTTAGGCGCCGATGGCTTGGGCCTAATAACTAGAGCCATTACAGACAAGCCCCTGGGAGGACTAGGAACATTGTTAGAATCAGATTTATGGGAAAGCCCATATCAAAGCGCAAGTTGGGCAGGGGAGCCATATATCAACAAAGGTTATCCTTAGTTAGTAGAGCCTCCGAAGGAACGTCGTCCGGATACACCTCAACCCAGACTCTAACAATCCTGAGCCTGAGTGCCTCCTTTAGGGTCGTATTAGGGCGGCGATACTTGTCCCTGTCCACGGTGCCCCATATGGCGTACATAGGATATGGGCACTTGATGGTCTATCCGATCGGGAGCTCCCATTCATCACCCGATAGGAAGAAGAATTGGAGATTGTACCCCTTTACAGTGGCATGCTATGCCTTCAACCACACCAATTCCTGGACTGACTAGAAATCGTAGAGGTGTCAGACCTTCCTCAAAATGTTATGGGTGAGGAAGAACATAAGTGCTATGAGGTCCAGGTAGTCTACCCCGGCCTCCTCTAACGCACGACGCCAAATGACGTAGCAAGAAACAAGAATCCTCCATGAACTGGGAGGAAGTTGGGTAGGCACCAGTTCGAATAAGGCCAATACTTCTCACACCGGCCAATAGAAAGGCAGCCTAAGGTCGCAAGAGAACATGGCGGAGTAAACGACGACCTTGGTGTCGTAGCCCTCAGAGTCCAGTGCCCTTTCGATGGGAGGGGCACCATGAACTCAACTTTCAAAGGAACCCTGTAGGTCTCTTTCAACGACTCCAGTTCGGTAGGAGTCACCACCGATTGCCACGTAAATCCGGAGAATTCTTCTGGGGCTGCGCCACCCTGGCCGACATCAACTTGAGCATCACCAAAGGACCCAACCAGTTCAGAAGGGTGTGAAGATTTCTTCGAAGTCATGAGAGATCAGAAGAAAAGTAAGTGAATTTCAAAGAAAAATTGGAAGAAAACAAAGGAATGAAGGACTCAAGTAGCGAGAAAGAAATGCAAAGAACAAAGTAAAGGATAAGTGAAGTGACTATCACAAGGGGGAAATAGCCTTATATAGGCAAGATCGACGGTTGACCTCCTGAGGCAATATAACTCCATGTGTCCCCCAAAGCATCAAAATCTCTCGATTGTCGCGACTTCAACAGAGTGTATCTACTGATACAATCTGAGAAATAAATGACTGTCTAGCACGAGGTCATGATGAAAGAACCGTAGGGACGCCATTAATGCAAAACGTGACCGTCACAATGTAGCTATAAAAGTGGGAGATCAACCGTTACTCAGCTCAGCACAAAAGAGGTCGAGTAGTCTTGCAGTGCAAGAACTTAGGGAATGAAGAAAGAATTCCCCTCGGACCGGTCCAAGGAGAATTGGCAAGGTAACTGTAAGGGGATTTTTCCCACTTCGCAAAGCCCACTGGAACTTGGCCCAACGGTCAGCCTTAGGGTCACCATGACCATACTTGGATAAAGGGGTCAAACAGGGAAAGGAGTCGAGTGACTAACACGATAGAGCAACCTAACATCGTTCGGCCACGTTCTAAACCTAGAAACTCGCATGGAACGCAGCGGGAAATGCAGAGGACCCTCGATCCACTGACATGAAAACATCTACAGCTCACAAGGGACAAAGCAATGTATGACAACCACGCCGCATTAATGACGCTACTATTGAGTTACATGCCACATTGATAGCGCCGTCGCATAACCATGCTGCATTAAAGGACTCTGACAGCAGGAATAGTAGGAGGGACACGAACCCCGTGAAGACAAAGACGAGTTGCACCTCCCTAGACCCATGGTCGTATAAATAGCAAGCCCCAAGTACGAAAAAGACTCTCTAATTCCTAATCTCTTTCACTTTATTTACAAATCTCCAAGAGAATTTACTAATTTTGGCATCGGAGACTCTCTGGCTCCAAGGCCACCCTCTCCTATTTGTCTTCTTCCGTATCTTTTGCAGGCCCATTCTTGAAGACTTGAGTTGTCGGAGTCTGGCTCAAATGCGTGCGAAACATGACATTAACACCCCGTATGGCCATTTTTAGATCGGTCATAGAAAGCAACATCTTCCACTCCCCTCAATGCATATAATATCTTGATTATAACTCATTTTAACATAGACAATGAAATAGAGAACTTGGAACAATACCTTTTCTCTGGCTAGTTTTGAGAAAAATTCAAATTGGTACACATCGATATCACCATGGAGTGCAAGATCAAGACCAAACACCCACCATCCTTTAGGGAGTTTCAAAGAAAAATAGCTCTTCCTTTGGGGCATAAACCACCCGCCCAACCAGCACCTATGACATATATACCCCATAAAGGTGTGAAGTCCATCAAACCAATCTGTCACGCCGAGACTAGAGGTTATCACATAACAATAACATTTTAAATGACAACACACTTATGACGGCTTTCATTTAAGAAAAATTAACACAAACCATGGTTTCCGGGAATAAGAAAACATTCAGGCTCTTCATGCTTCACTTGTTTTCGGCGGTGCTTTTTGGATTTTTTTCTTCCCCACTTCGATGATTTAGACACCTTCGGAGGCGCCTTAGGCTTGTCCACAGCCATACGTGCTTGTTCTGCAGAAGATCGTGGCTGCAAGGCATACTCAAAAGGGCGAAAGAGACGACTTTCGTACGTGAATTTTGATGGATTAGGATACCTATAATTCAACGGCAAGACATACGTCCCAATTAAACAAAAACAAATTATTAAAAATGTTGAAAAGAATATATTAAATATCGGAGAATTCATATGTCTAAAATGATGTCTATATTATATATAGATATGAAGACAGATTTCATTTTGTTTAATATATATATATGCTAAATATCTAGTTTTTTAAGAAATTTAACTAGCTAAGTTGAAATAGTGATTTTAACCATTCAGTTTATAATAACCTAGCTTGCTAACAATCAAGGGCATGCAAATTACTAGCTAGTGAAAATGAATTCCCAACAATATGGTGTACAATTGTCATATATTTTATGTATTGTAAATAAGAATAGTCAAGGCCCGTAGTCATTTAGAGTATATATATGAATAGTAACTACAATTATCAATATATATAACAGAAAGGGCATGTTTGAACACAACAAAATTTCTAAAAAATTTTGCAAAATTTTTAACTTTTTTCTTCTAATCATATTATTCAAACACAAAATTCAATACAATTTTTATAAATTTTAAAACAAAAATTATATTCAAATAATTTTTTAATTTTATAATATTTTTATTCAAATTTTTCTCTCATTTTTCAAAACCGGATAACATATATTCACACAAACTATTTCACTATTATTAACTAGATTCTGCTACGTACGGACCCCAGTTTGGAAACAAAATAAAAAACTGTTTTATAGATAAAATGACAACAAATTAAGGACATTTATATATAGTTTTTTAGTTACAAATATATAAGATCATGACTTACGCGATATCCCCTCCAATGAGTAGCAAGTCTCCACGATTTAAGGTAAGTTTACCAAGTTTACTATCTTCCAAATCAATACTGGGTTGAGCAAGTAGCCGTGCCACTGTATAAGTTGAGTTTCCACCATCACCAGTATCGGCCATGAAGTCAAACCATAGTTCCTTCTTTTCACTATGACGTCCATATTCAAAATCTCCATCATCATCTTGACCGTTCCTTCTATTCTTTGGCACACCTCCTACTCCGTTCATTGCTGCAGCCTGATGATTGGAGGATGGGACCCGAAGATAAAAGATATATATATCAGTTACAACACGTCATAAAATATATTTAGTATTATTTTCCTCCTTTCATCATTTGAGTTTTGTTAAATTGCCTAGCTAGACTGATCAATACATTTCTTATAAGAAAATAAACTTAATGATTATATATATATGAGTTATTTTATTCTTAAGCCAATGTGAAAATCACATAATTAAGCACATCATTGATATAACACGATTTAATTTGCAATATTCAAATTTATAAATTTTTCTTCTAAATTAAATTCTGCCAAATTAGCAGTAATATGCAGTGCTTGTACTCCACATCCTCTTCTAAACAGAATTTTTATATATATTTAGTTTAGCTTTTCGCTTGATTACCAAGTGCTGAAAATTGATTGCTAATCGACACACAATATGATATATATATATATATATATATATTTATATGTATAATATGAGCGACAACATATTGCCTGGGACATACCTGCAATACACGCATGTCAAAACGACCTACAAAGAAATTTACTGATACGACGATGTTAAAAACTGTTTTGTAGAGATCAACTGATGTTCTGCAACACAGCCATGGATCACCAGATAATGTTAAACAAGTAAATATTACTGAAAATCTCTTCAATAGACAGAAATTAACAGTTGAAAAAGATATATATATATATATATATATTCATATCAGTATATATTATTTTGCTGAATATATATGTATATGTATATATAGCACAGTACTGGACATACCCTGAATACCAGGGAACCATATCTAAAAAATCCGGTTTCGTTATTTTATTGATCTTCTCATATTCTTCACCTGACCTGGACAAAGGAACATAAGAGAAAACTTATCTAGCTCATATATTATATTATATTATTATTATTATTATTATTATTATTATTATTATTATTATTATTATTATTATTATATATATATATATATATATGTTCCAGGCAAGACATCATTAAAAATTCTGAATAATCAAATTCAAGCATAAAAATTTAGAAAAAAAGAAAGTAAATGCACAATAGAAGGTTAAGCTACAAAATACTACTCACGCTGGTAACCTCTCCGCTATACAATTAGCAATGTAAAGGCCTATAAATGTGGCCCATAACGAGTACAAAGCATGCATTTCGTCCGTTGAAACCTTGGCCAGCAACACACCGCTAAAAAACTGGGTAAATAATTCCACCTATATTGAAAATATACACAATAATTAGAGTAAGGAAAAAAATATATTATATATATATATATGGCTTCCTGTTGTCTATATATATATATATATATATATGTATATATATGGAACCTCCTGTTGAAAGAAATCGATGGCAAATAGCATGATCATTTGCAGGAAGTGTATGGCAAATAGCATGATGTAGGGGATCTTTAAGAAGGCAAATTAGCAGACAAGAAATGGTGATGATTTCTTGAATTGGGCAGATCTTTTACAGAATTCTTATTTTATTACGCATTTTATTTTTATGTAATAATTAGGATTTTGCTTATTCTGTCTCTCTCAGTTTTCCTTCCCATGTGTAGAACACCCCGTCCGCTGCCCCCAGCGGCTACCTCGCTCTCTCTATTCCATTTTCTCTCTCCATCGTCTCTCTCTCTCTCTCTCTCTCTCTCTCTCTCTCTCTCTCTCTCCACAGTGAGTGTTCCATTGCTGCAGTCTCAGCCGTCACGGTTCCAACTTTGTCGAGCAGGCTGCCCTTCCCACACCGCACGTCCAACCCCGACAACCTTGTGACTTGTGAAGAAACCCCCGGCCATCTCCGACCATCTCCCTCTTCAGTCTCTCAGCCCCTTACTCTCATGCCGTCTCTCTCTCTCTGCTCTCCTCTCCCTTGGATTTTGGCATCACCAACACCATCCACCGTCGTCGTCCGACCACGAGAGTGGGCAACTAAGCCCTCGGTCTCTCCCTCTCTAGCCTCCTCTCTCTTTGGTTTTCCCTCTCTCCCGCACATTCTTTCTCTTCTCATTTATCTCTCTGTGTTGTGTTATGCCGCCGCTGTCCTCCATGCCTCGAACCTTCACTCACATGGGTGTATGACAGGTGTGGTCAACATCCCGACGCCATTGATTTCACCAAATCACAAGCGAAACCCAGGGGCATTACATAACTAGTGGCTACAACTACAACTAGGACTAATTACTCGACCTCTGTTCTGTATTAACAATTAAGCTCCAACTTATGAAGTTCATTAATTATGATCCTTAATTGATATTTAGTTATTGATGTTAACCACATTGTCATTAAAGAAAAGGAGCATTGACAAGATCAGAAGAGATTAGGAATTAGAAAGAATATGACACAAAACATGTAGGTAGAGTCAGACAAAGGTCTCACTCAACATTCACTGGCAACAAATCGATCACTTGATTTCTTACTTTGCTGTATTACTATTTTTCATATAATTCTCAATAAAATAAAAATAGAACTAATAAAAACTGAATAAATGGTTGACCCATTTACCTTGGGATAATGATGGTCCCTGAACTCAGAGCCAACGTCCGGCACAATCAAATATGAGCAGACTTGGTTTCTAAAAGTTCTTAGTCCACGCGGTCTTTCTTTACATTTACTCAGAAAAATGCAGCAGGCCATACTAACAACCTTCAAAAGCATGAAGAAAATTATTGGAGTTAAGATTATGGGAAAAACTACGAGATGATATGTTGATACAAAAGCGTGATGAGGACTAGCTTACAGCCGAAAGTTGGAGCATCGTCCAGTATATCTCTGGCCACTTTCGAACCTCACGTGAGAACATGTAGCGAAAGCCATAAAAAATAGTGTGGAAGAGAAGAAGACACAGAATAGAAAGGGCAAAAATTGTCAAAAATAAAGACAGATTCATTCTCATGGATTCTCCCATTGAATGATCAACAGCTGCTATTAAAAGCCAGGAGACATACCTGCAAAAGAAAACAAAATATTCCCAATTAAGGGAATGATATCGGTTTTGTCTGCCTCTCTCTACAATGATTAGCAACCTGGCCTTTTATATATCACAGGATTAAGAGTAGCATTTACTTACCACTTATTGAAACTTGCATAGCTCGGTTCCCCTATCAACGGCTGGGAAAAGAATTCAAGTACCCAAGGGTGCATAAAGAAATAGAAGAATCCAAACAAACAGAGATGTAGAGACCACCACACATGAATGTTGTCGTCGTCGTTAAGAATACTACTAATATTGTCCAACGAGATAAAAACGACAGAACTCAGAAATGCAACGACTACTGCATGGTGTGAAAGCTCAGGTAGGTACAGGTATGTGTCCGTTGGCCTTATAAACCTCATCAGAATTTGCACGAGTACCCTGATCTGGATCTTTGTTTTGAAGGCGTGTAGAGAATCTTTCGCAGCATTTTTCATCATCTCGAGGGCTTCCATTGAACTGCGCGCAATATTTCCTAGAGGTCGCCGCTGGTTATCTTGAGCCGGACACATGATAGCTCCCGTTACTAATTCACCAACTCAAAACCTGTAACTTTGGACAAAAGAATAGACACTAATTAATTATGTAAGTTCTCGAAAAGATTAAAGATGAAGAACATAGAAGAAGAATTGACTGGTAAGATCATCATGTAGAATAAAGAATATAGTAGTACGTATTTACCCACCACGAGCATAGCTAAAAGGATTCCGCAGGTAGAACAGAAACGAAATCACAGTGATGCCCGGAAGAACAGAAAGCAGAAAGTCATGCTCGAACAAAACAAGTAGTAATCGAAGACCCACATAGCACATAGCCTCGAAGTTTCAAAAAGCAATGTATGAGATAGGGAAAAGAGATCAGGTACCTCGTAGATTCGTAGCATGAGGCGGTGGAGCAAGGAAAATGAAGGTCAGTGTTTACGGAGGAGACCAAGTTGTAAACAACTTTTTGATCAGGCCTTTTATAAAAAAATGAACACATACATAGGTTAATCTGTCTATTTGAAATAAATAAATAAAAAAGATATAAAATAAAGTTTATATCTTAACATATAAAAAATAAAAATGCTATTGTCAGAGAGTTGGGTCCCGATTGGTCCCGACAAAAAAGTTTTTCCCTTTTTTTTCACTCGTGATCAAGAAATTGTTTTTTTAGTGATGTAGTGAATTTTTTTTAAATATATATATAGATTTAAAAGTATAAAACAATAAATGAAAAAAATAAAATAAAATATAAAACACCTTTTTATTCTTATCCGGTGCTGTCTCGTGCTACATCCTCAGTTCTTAAAAAAAGAATTTTAGACTTTATTTAGTTATAGAGTTCAGATGAAATAAAATATTTTAAATAATAATAAAATTTTTTAATTAAGATGAGATAAGATGATTTGTAAAAAAATATGTATTTAAATAGTGAGATGAGATGAGATAATTTTTACTGGTTAGAATTTGATAAATGGATGAGTCTCACCAATGATTGAAAATTATTTAATAATTATTTTGTAATAGTTAATAATATATTAATAAATAATAATATATTAATAAACAATATTATTTATTATTAATCAAAAAAATCTATAAACAAATTTAAATCTCAAATTATATTTTTTGTTGTTTATATTTCCAAAAATTAAAATTTCTTTGTTAAAAGATATTATTTTAGTTATGACATATTTATTTTTTTATATATAAGAAATTCGAAATTTTTTATTCTAATTATAAATTAAAATAATTTTGATTATTGTAATAGATAATTATATGTATTAAAAAGTGTGGTAGATATTTTTTTTCCCAATTTATTTGTAATGCCCCGCACCCAAAGGTCCGAAGAGTTAACTTTTGTAACCTACCATCGTCTTCTATAACAGATTTATACTCTAATATTCCATCAAAAAAACAATCTCGAAATTTCCATGACTTACAATACCAAAAATAACATAAAATCATAAATCAACTAAAGAGACTCCCAAAATAAATACTTGTACCCTCGGGTACTTGTTCGTCTACGAACTTCACAACTTCTCTAACACAACCTACTCTTACTAGCCATCAGGACCATCATAATCGTCTGAAAAATATTATGGAAATAAGAGATGAGTTATCAACAACTCAGTAAGCAGATAACATATACTAATATGCAAACATGAGCATTTACAGAGTTCAGAATGCTGAACAAAATATTTTTATTTTCAATATGCAGAATCAGAACATATTATCAAAAATATCAGATCAAAAGTTCAAAAATATTCTTATTCAAAATTCTTTTGGCACAGCATAACTAAAACATCATATCAGAATATAATTTCATGTTTAAACCCATGTGGTAGGGTTGTGCAAACTCCAGCGGCCAATCAAGCAGAAACAGAATGTGAATTTTCCTCTTATTATTCTTGGAGTCTCGAGTGTGCACATAGAAAAAACCACACATAAAACCAATTCGTTTCCAAAGTGGATATACCAGAAACAGAAAAGTTGGTACCAACCCAGACAGAGGCCACAGTTTTACACCCGTGGTAAGGTCATAACAGAATAGAAATAGAATGTCATGCTAAAGGTTTCAAAAATCGCATCATATCATATCAGAGTACTGAATATTTTCAGAACAAAACATAATAGAATTAGGTCACAAAAATATAACATATACACAATTTTTCATATTCGCTCTTTTGCGTAGTTCAGAAATAGAATACTAAAACTTTGCTCATGTCTACACCAGTCATAACAGAAAATACTTTATTCTTATAAAGAATTTCATAATTCATGCAGAACGAATAATTGAGGACGTATCAAATTTTTTTTCATAACAAAACATACATATTTTTTCAAAAATCAACCTCAGCCATTTTATTTATTTTTATGCAAAGTCTAGCATAGGAGCCCCGCTTACCTGAAATTCTTAACTTTTCAAAAATTTCCCTCAAAAATACCGAACAACTACAAATCGTCACCTTTGAAATAATAACATAATTTTCGTAAATTTCAGATCAAACATGTTTTTAATAAGTACACGTATCTCGATATTTAAACTCGAAATGCTAAAAATTAACCTATTTTAATCACTGTTTTGAATACCGTTTCGGTCGAAACATTGAAAGCAAGATATTTTGGTACCGATACCGTTTCAAATATCGTTTCGGAATAGTCTATATATGAATAAATTATATATATATAAATTATATTTCAAAATAATAGTTTATATATGAATAAATTACATATAAATACATATATAAAAAAATTATAAATAATCTAGTCTGAATTGGGAGTCAAAAAATGAGCTTGTAATTTGAAAAAAAAAAAAGAGTAAAGGCAGAAATATCGGCCGGTACTAGCCAAAATATCGATCGGTACAGGCCGAAACAGCCAAAATTTTGACCGGTACAAAACTAAATTATCTCAACATTCACTTAAAAATCAAAACTTTGATTTTAATTCCTCAATACGCACAAATTCTCATAATTCTAAAATACCTCGACATTCACTTAAAAATCTCTAAGTATTTAAACTCTAACTTATTTATTACCGAAATCTAATTATAAATATTAATACTAAATAATATAATTATAAACCGTTTTTTTTTTCTATTAAACCACTCTTTAGACTAATTTAAAAAAATAAGTCGAAGTACACTTAAAATAACAATGTTTTTTTTTTCTATATTGAAACCCAGGCTCATCAATGGTAGAAATCAAGTCTACTTAAATATTCATAAAAGGAAAATGGTATGATTACTACCCTCCTACTACCTATTTATTACTCTTTTAATATTTGATTTTTTTTAATTTTTTATTTTATTTAATAGTTAAGGAAGTGACTATTAGTAAAATTATATTTTTTTAATTTTTTCTTAATGATTAAGGATATTAAAAATTATTTAAACAAAAATGATAAAAAAATAAATACATTATAAATAGTAAATAGATAGTAAAAAAATAGTAACCCTAAAACTACCATTCATAAAAGCACATTGTAGTTTTATAACTGGGAGGGCAAAAATGTAAAAACACTTAGAGGGTATAAGCTGCTTGGCGTAGAAACAATAACCAAAGGCTTGATGGTATTCCCGTAAATATTAAGGAGATCATGACTAAAGCTAATTAAAGTTATTTTTCTAAGAGTCAACTGCATCTACTAGCTGTTTCTGGATATACAAGAAAAACTAAACTAAAATGAATAGTCGAAACAAAACTTACCTAGAGGCAGATGCGGAGGCAGGATGCTAGGCGCGATGGCAGAGCACTAGGAGAGGGAAAGAGGAATTGTTACGGCGAAGAGAGAAAGAGAGAGATGAGCGAAAGAATACCTACGTAGAGAGAGAGAGAGAGAGAGAGAGAGAGAGAGAGAGAGAGAGAGAGATTGCGTTGAGGAAGCAAACGGGAACCGAGAGAGTTAGAGGGAGCTGACGGTGACACGGAGGAGCAGCAGTGACAGCTGGGCAACATGGGGGTGGCACTCGGAAAGGTTGAATGTGGGAGAGTCACAATGGCTGAGTGGGGCGTTGGTCTGTGGGTGATGGGGATGAAATGTATAAAGAACAAAGAAACCCTAGAAGGCAAAACGTATTCAAAAAGCCGTCTGGGATCAAAACCATCAAAAAATTAATCTAAACGTAAATGGTACAAGTATTTACACAATGAAGATAAAGACTATTTTGACCCTACTAATGACCAAAGACTAAAATGCCCTAGAGAAAAACCATACAACATAAAATACCATGACTGTACACGTGTAAAGAAATAATTTACAACTAATTTAATAAATTTACAACTTAATACCCCCTTCAAGATGGAGAGTAAATAGAGCAAACTCTCATCTTGGAAATTAAGGACTGAAACTGGTGAGAACCCAAGGGCTTGGTTAATACATCAGCAAGCTGATGTTAAGATGCAAGATGGAATGTTTTGATGATTCCATCTTGGAGCTTCTCTCAAATGAAATGGCAGTCAAGCTCAATGTGTTTTGTCCTTTCGTGAAAAACGAGGTTGGCAACAATGTGAAGTGCAGCTTGACTGTCACAAAAAAAAAATGAGCACTATGAGAATGAGGAATATGAAGATCAGATAAAAGAGTTAAAAGCCAAACTATATCAAAAGTAGTGAACGCCATGGCCCTGTATTCAGCTTCAGCAAAAGAGCGAGAAACAGTCTGTTGTTTCTTAGTCTTCCAAGAAATCAGAGAGTCACCAAGAAAAACACAAAAATCAGTGGTTGATCTTCTGCTATCGGGACAAGAGGCTCAGTCTGAATCTACAAAAGCTTTGAGAGTTAGAGAAGTATGAGCTGGAAAAAAAAAAGGCCAAGAACAGGAGCATTTTTTATATATTGTAAAATCCTGTGAGCTGCAGTCAAGTGAGGCATTCTAGGACGATCCATAAACTAACTAAGCCTCTGAACAGAGTACGATAAATCTGGTCCTGTGAGAGTAAGGTAAAAAAGTCTACCAATCAATCTTCGAAATACTATAGGGTCAGGCAACAAGGCACCAATATCTTTACTGAGTTTTAAATTTTGCTCCATAGGGAAATAAATTGGTTTACAAGCTAAAAAACCAACGTCTTGTAAGATTTCAAGAGCATACTTTCGCTGACACAGTGAAATACCACGAGATGATCTGGCCACCTCTAAGCCTAGAAAATACTTGAGGGGTCCAAGATCTTTCAGCATGAATTTTTCATCAAGTAAATATTTCAAGGAACTCACAGATCTCATATCAATACTGGCAATCAAAATGTCATCCACATATACCAAAAGAGCAATAAAAGAGGAACCATCAGATTTGGTAAACAGTGAATAATCAGATTTGGATTGCACAAAACCCAACTCAAAAAGAGTGGTAAAGAACTTAGAAAACTATTGTCGATATGCCTGTTTGAGGCCATAAAGGGACTTATTTAGTTTGCACACTTGGGACCCCCTTTAATATGGAACCCAGGAGGTAATTTCATGTATACCTCCTGGGTAATTTCATGTATACAATATAAAAATGCATTATTGACATCAAGTTGAATAAGATGCCATTTTTTTATAGCAGCAACAGCCAGCAAAGTTCTAATAGTGGTCATTTTGGCAACATGAGAGAAGGTTTCAGAATAATCTAAACCTTCTTTTTGTAAATAACATTTAGCAACCAGCCTTGCTTTATAATGTTCCACAGAACCATCAGCACGATATTTTATTTTATACACTCATTTATAACCAATAGGTTGTTTATCAGGGGGTAGAGGGACAACATTCCAAGTATTATTTTGTTCTAGAGCAGCAATTTCAACAGTCATGACATCTCTCCAATGAAAGTGCATGACTGCCTAATGGTAGAACTCAGGTTCAATGTCAATAGAGATAGCAAAAGCAAAATATCTATGATCAGGGGACAGGTGATCATAAGAAATAAAATTAGAAATATCATATTTGATAGATGAGGGAATGTGATCTGGTAGAAGAACTAATTGAGAGTGGGCAGTGGAGGAATTGCAATAATAATTCTGCAAGTAACCAAGAGCACCTCGGATTTGGGTGGATCTTCTTGGGGATAAAGGTTGGGATGGTGTAGTTAAAAAATCATTTGGGAGAGAAGCTTCAGTAGGTGAGGTATTAACAGTAGGGGAAGAAGCTTCATTAGGAGTAGTTGAAAGAACATTAAACATGTCAACAGTGGAGGATTGAGTAGGAATAGGGAGAGGAAGAGAGAAAGAAGGGGAAGGCAGGTCATTATTTGAAGACTTGAAAGGAAAAATAGTTTCTTGAAAAAATGACATGGCAAGAAATAAAAGATTGATTTGTTGTTAGATCATACAATTTGTAGCCCTTGATCCCAAAAGGATAACCAATGAAAACACAGAGCCTAGCTATCAGGTTAAATTTTGTTATCGCCCTTGTAAAGTAGATGCAAAACATACGCAACCAAAAATCCTTAAATGATCATAGAAGGGAGAGGAGTGACACAAAACTTCAATAGGAGAATTATTGTGAGTAATGGGAGAAGGTATTCTGTTAATTAAATAAGTAGTTGTTAAAACAGCATCACCCCAAAATTTGAGAGGTAAATGAGATTGAAACAATAAGGTCCGAGCAACATTAAGGATATGTTGATGTTTTCTTTCCACAATAGAGTTTTGTTGTGGAGGTTCTACACAACTATGGTGGTGGAGAACACCTTTAGAAATGAGGTAGTAAGACATAAAAAACTCAGTACCATGATCAGTACAAATTTTTTTTTTTTTTTTAGTACCAAACTGAGTTTTAATCATTTTGAAAAAAGTTTAAATGAAAAAAGAAACTTCATATTTGTGCTTGAAAAGATAAACCCAAGTAGCCCTAGTACAATCATCAACAATGTTAAAAAAAATTTGTAGCCTTCAATAGTTGGGACTGAAAAAGGTCCCCAAACATCACAATGTATAAAGTCAAAAAGTAAATGAGAAAGATTATTAGAATTTCGAAAATGTAACTTTCTCTGTTTAGCTAATGGACAAACAACACATGGGTCATTAGACAAAGTCAAATTAGGCACCAATTTATGCAAAACAAACATTCTGGAGGTAGATGGATGTCCTAAGCGACTATGCCAGAAGTGAAACAATGATTGTTTAGAAGAAGTAAAACATGCAGATGGTAGTAAAGTAGGAGTCTCATTACATTGATTATTTGAAGAGAATAAAGGTAATTGAGGGGAAAAAGGAGTCCCTGGTGGTTGTAAAAAATAGAAGCCTCATTGTTGTTTACCCACTCCAATCAGCCTCGAGGTGATCAGGTCCTGAAGGAGACAAAAGTTAGAAGAGAAAAAACAAAAAATGCGAGATTGGGTGAGTTTACTAACTAAAATTAATTGAAATTGAAAAGTTAGTACACAAAGGACATCTTTAAGGGTAAGATGTTCAGTAAGATTAATAGTGTCAATATGTGTAACAGTAACATTTTGACCATTAGGTAGTTTCACAGAAGTATTTTGAATAGGAATAAAAGATGTATACAGACTAGTAGAGGGGACCATATGGTCTGTGGCCCCTATATCAATTATCCAACTAGAGTTATAAACCGTACAGGAAGCATTATTAGAAAAATGAAAAGCATAATGTGCAGAGGAAACAATACCAAATAAGGAGTGAGAAGAAGATACGATGTTGACCACATGGCTGGAATCATCAGGCTTAGGCTGAGGATTGGAAGCTATCATAGACAGTAACTGCATATATTATGCCTCAGTCAAGGAGAATGGAGAGGCTACGGAAGTGTTGTCATTGAGAGCAATAGTGTTGGCCATGATTGGCTGTCGTGGCTTTTGCTTGTATCCCAAAGGAAAACCATGTAGTTTATAGCATTTATCAATTACATGACCAGCTATGCCACAATATTTGCATATTGGCCTTATCTTTTTTTGCAAAAGATTTTGTAAATCTTAAAGAATCAGAGTTAGCAACAAAAGCATGAGCATCAGTAAGGGAAGGAGGAACAGAGATTTCTCTCTATTGCTCTTTCTGAAGAACAAACGAAAATACTCTGTTGAGAGGCGGTAAAGGCTCCATTAACAAGATCTGAGCCCTAGCCGAAGAAAAATAATCATTAAGTCCCATGAGGAACTGCAAAATGTGTTCCTATTGAACATAAGAGTTCAAGAAAGTGACAACACCACAAGAACACAATGGAAACGGCTTGTAATTAACTAATTCGTCCCAAAGTGCCTTCAATCGAGTAAAATACGCACTAACAGTAAGTTTTCCTTGAGATAACGATGAAATGGATTTCTGGATCTGAAAGATTCAAGGTCCATTTTTTTTACAGAACCGTTCCTTTAGATCGGTCCAAATCTCAAAAGCAGTGATAACATACAACACACTAGCAGCAATTTCAGGGGAAACAGAGTTAAGCAACCACGAAATCACCATATTATTACATCTTAACCATGAAGGGAAAAGAGAGGCAGTGGTGGCGGGTTTAGTAATCGTACCATCGACAAACCCTAACTTCTTTTTGGCAGAGAGAGTCATGGTCATCAAGCGAGACCAGGTGTGATAGTTGTTGCCAAGGAGGAGCTGTGTGACCAGAACGACCCCAGGGTTATCGCTGGGGTGAAGGAAGAAAGGACTCACGGCATCAGGGGAGGAAGAGGGAGGAGGCAGAGGGGGGTGGATCTGTCGGCGCCATGAAAGGAGAAGAAGAATTTCAAAAGACTGTTGATGCCATATCAGGAACGAAGAAATCCTAGAAGGCAAAATGTATTCAAGAAGCCGTCTGGGATCAAAACCATCAAAAAATTAATCTAATCGTAAATGGTACAAGTATTTATACAAGGAAGATAAAGACTATTTTAACCCTGCTAATGACCAAAGAGTAAAATGCCCTAAAGAAAAACTATACAACGTAAAATACTATGTAAACATAACTGTACAAGTGTAAAGAAATAATTTACAACTAATTTAATAAATTTACAACTTAATAAAATGATTTGTTTTGAGAAGGAGAAATAGGGGTTGTTGGGTCTTGCCGTGTGAGTTGAAAACATGGAGGAAGAGTGGGCTATGGTGGTGTCAGTGGCTGATCAAGGAGCTGAGTTCATGAAGAGGGTGGCTGGGCTGCGGTGGAGCCGTGAGGTGAAACTGTTCTCAGTTGTGGTGGTGCTTGGCAGAAAATGGGAGGAGCTGCGCAGTGGATTACGGTTTGGGCGACGGTGATGCAGGAGTTACGCATGGATGGACATGCAACAGTGCATGCGGGCGATGATGGCTTTGGGGAAAAAAAATGAAAGAGGAAGAAGGAATCACGTGGTGATGCACTGTTCTCAACAGTTCAAAAAAAATGACGATGCACAGAGAGAGAAATGAAGACAAAGGAAAACTCTACTATGCCGCCCGAAGTATACCACTCGGTTTGACCGCTCGGTGTTTTTTTTTTTTTTTACTGAATGATGAAGAAAATGATTTTAAATGTATTGATGTATTTTTTTATTTTTTAAAAATATTTAAATATATTAAAAAATGTGAATAGAAAAATGAAAAAAAAAATTAGTTTTACAACTAGCGGTAACACCGAGCGGTGCTCCTCAGGTGGCAGAGTAGCACCGCTCGAAGACAAAATAATTAGGCTGTGGAAGAACGGAAAAATGATAGAGCATGATGAATTGTCGGGTAAAAAAAAATAATGGGCGTTACATTATTAGTTTCGAATTTCCTTTCTATCAAAAAAGAAAAAGTTTCTAATTTTCTAATAAAATCCCAAGGCCCAAACAGCTTAACTATTCAATACTTCCAAAAATATCAATTTTTTTTGTAAAGATATATTATTTTCATTATGACTTGTTGATTAATTTATCTATTAGGAAATCAAAATATTTATGCCGTAATAAAATTGAATATTATAATATCAAATTATATTTGTTCAAGAAAAAGTCTACTTGCACACAGGGTGTGGAACCCCCGCGTACCCGAGATACCACGTAGACACTAGTGAAACGGTGCGTTTGCACCCCATAGATGAGATCCCTCACCTCACACGGAAAAAGAAGTGGAACGCCACAAAATACTCTGCAGTTTACAGAGCAAGATTCCCAAGCAAGCTACGAAGATGACGGCACGAAGGGAGGTACGATGGGTGGTCATCTTCTTATGCTCAAACAAGCTGCCCCACCGACGACCACGTACAGGTTCTCATCTTCTTATTCCATGTCTTGCGTATCATAGTCTTGTTTAGGATTCACTCAGAAATTTAGTATCAATAAAATGTCTACTATTATACATTATAGAAAAATGGGGAATGTTATTCTCTCAAAATACCAATAACGATAAACTCTGAGAGAATCCCAAGGAATAGAACTTCTTCATATGTCTCTCATTTTGCTCTCAATAGCACAAGAAAAGCACTGATCAATGCCTCATTAGCATCATTCAATAAAAAATCCAGCGAAACTTCGGCTTCAGACTACGATAAGTCCACCCAATTTATCAGGGATTCAATCATCTGCGCATAACCAACAACAACATAAATTCAACAAACAAACACAACCCAGAAAAAAAAAATTTACAAACAAGTAAAACCGCCCCAAATCCTTACCTTATTGAAAGACGTTATTGGTGGGGTTGACCTCTCAAAAACAGCAGAAGACAGAGCACTGACCCGAGTGCTAGCCGTTAAGTTTTTTTGAAACTTCGCCTTAAGAATTGGGGGGCATGAACGAGCAATTCCGAAAATCAAGTTTGGAACGGAAAGTTGAAGAAAAGAAAGAGATGAACGATATGCACGAGGCGATAGCCATTTACAGTTTACAAAGCCAAATAGCAAACAAACTACGAAACTGAACCTCGTCTCCAATGTTTTCTTCTCAAGCTCTCGTGAAAGCCACACAATGGAAAGGTAGAGTAGGGATTTGCAGGAGCGCTGGAGTTGTCAACCAAGGGAAGATTTTAGAGGTCATACACCATTACGATTTGGCATGCTATGCAATTGTTGTTCAGAATCACATGTTAAATCGCAATTTCGACGACACGAAGATCGGCCATTGCTCAGATGGCCAAGGGATAAAGACAAGTTTTCGCAAAATATCAGGGATGAAGAAAAGTTTTGAGATGCAAAATGCGCCTAGGTGAGATGGGTTTCTGAAATCGATTTGGTTTTTTTTTTTTTAAATATCAACTGACGTGGCTAGTGCCACGTCATCCGATTCCGCAAAAGGTACCCAACGGCGAGTACCTATAGCAGAATTGTTTATTCAAAAACTTGAATATTTTTTTCCTCCAATATTTTTAATTCCAATTACTGCACATCTATTGACTATTTGTACATTAATGTTATGAATTTGTAATTCGATTTACTGAGGAAGGCGTGAAAGTCAAGTTTCACATGGCCTGTCAGAACTCAGAAGCCTTCAGTCGATCTCTAAAAAGTTGGATGGTTAGAGCATTCACATTGGTTACCATAAATTTTTTTATAATTTAATTAAAAAATATATTTCTTCATTTTTTTTTTTAAGTTTTATTCATCTTTTAAAAACCTCTTACATCTCATTCTCTATCTATTCAATATTCTATTAAAATAATATTTTTCTATTCTCTTTTTATTATTTTTTTCTCTCACTTATATTTATAAATTTAGCTAGTCAATATTTTTTCTTATACTTTGAACTATTACTTTAGTTAATATTTTAAATAAAAATTAAATTATTTTTTATATTTTTTATATTTTCATAGTTATTTAAATTATTTATAAAACTATTATTTAAAACTATAACAAATATGAGTATGAGAGAAAGTGTAGATGATTAGAAGAATAATTAATTTAATCGAAATGAATAAAATATTGATAAAAGTGATTTAGGGGAAGAATAATAGTTCTCCAATATGGGGAACCACTATTCATTCCCTAAATTTTTTTCCTAAAATAGGAATCTAGATGGAGGAAAGTTTTGAGAGCATTTCTTAAATTTTTCCTCAAATTATAGAGAAAAAAAGATTATGAAGAAGAGAATGCTCTACGATGTAACTTACAAATGAGATGAGAATACACGGATGAAGCCAGCTGTACAATTGGGATGAGATAGTTTGTATCTCATACGTGTATCCAAAGCTAGTCTTGTGAACAGAGAGGCGGACGATGTTACGGCCGGTGCTCGTGCGTACGTGCTGCCTGCGCAATGGAGGCTATTTGTCCGTGCGTGAACTGGGTGCTCGTGTCGCCGAGGCTCGATTTGTCAATGCTTGCGATAGGTGTGACGTCCGGGTTCACACCAGTGCTTGTGGCTTTATAGTTGGTTATGTGTTTTTATCTGTAGTTTTCTTTTTGTTATTTTAGTTAGTAATATAATAGAAATAGGCTATTAGATTTAATGTTCATAGTAGTAATCCGTACTCTTCCTACCTAAGAGGACAGAGGGGGTCGTGAAATTCTATTTTTACATAGCACTTTCTCTGTTAGGAGAGAGTTTTTAGAAGGAAAAAGCTTGGAACTGGTCGGGTGTACATTTCTTTTTTACACCCATCAATAAAATTGCAACACCTGGTAGATTTACTGGACTTATGGTCAGTGTACACTCATTCTCCTCTCTCCCTTTCCCCTTTTCTCTTTCCTCTTCTCCTCCGAAGCTCTCCAGCAAGGAGGCGAACAAACATAGCCACCTAATCACCATAACAGGTTGAAAAGGAAGCGCCAAAAGATGAGGCAGAGATCAAATAGTTCTATTAACAATAAATTGTCATTTTTGTCTAATGATTGGTGATTAGAGATTTGTAGTGTTCTCTGTTTTCTACTTTTTGATTTTTTTGTCTATTTTCATTTTTTACTTCTCATTTTTTGGTATTTCGAGATGCCTATTCTAGGATGCATTTGCCTTTGCCTCTGTTCTCCCTCTGCTATTCCATTTTTTTGGTGGTTAGAGATTCATAAGTCTTTCTTCATTTTTGTAATTTTTTCAATTTTTATTGTGGGTATGAAGTAAATGTATGTAAAATGAGAGGAATCCGTGGGAGAATTGAGGGTTGATTTTCTGGTTATCCTCTATTTTTTTTGCTGCTTCATCTCACTCTCAGAGCTCTTCGTTCTCTCTCTCTCTCTCTCTCTGCCCACAGTTACAAAGAAGGGAAAAGCTTGAAATTGGGCTAGTGTCTATTCCACATACAAAAATGGTAGAGAACAAAATCAAGCTCATGATTTCCCACATTTTTGGAGCAGCCAAACAAAAATTAAAAGGCAACAAACAAAATCAGAGTAAAAAATGTTTATGTTTCTAACCTCAGAGAGAGCGAAGTATGGCCACAAAGTCTGGTTGATGGGGCAACAATCGGAGGAGACGGAGGGAGGGAGAAAGGGGGGGTTTCGAAGGGATGGTACTGGAGTAGGCCAATGGGGGTGGGGGAGGACAAGCCAGGCCAAAGGGAGTTTTTATTTTACAGAGAGAAAGACGGGGGAGGAGGCCAACGGGGGTGGGGGAGGAGGAGAGAGAGGAGGGGAATAGATCGGGAGCAGAGAATACAAAAAGTGATCACCTGCATGCAGGCCAATTGTTTATTTTGTTGAAATTTATACATGACAGCTTCTCATTTGCCAGTGTAAAAATGGGTGTATCACCGGACCGGCTGCAAGCGTTTCCCTTTTTAGAAGTTAAGATAATGTCCGTCACAAAAGAATTTATGTGTGGGAAAGCTTCAGAGCTGATATTTAGTTTGATTTATAGTCTGGATTTTTCATGTACTAATAAGTCACAATTGTAATTTCGATTCATTAATAAAATGAGTATGTTTCTATAAAATTAAATTAAATTAAAAAAAAAAAAAAAAAAAAAGCTAGTCCCGTGAACATGAATAATATTTTTTTTTTATTTCACATGTGATAACCATCTACCTTCTTTTTTTTTTTTTTTTTTCAAATGTGATCTGGATGGGGTGTAAATCAATGTTTTCAACCCTTTAATAACAAAATGACACGTAAGCATCTCATTAACTTCTCAATGCATGAATCACATTCCAAATATGCTCTTCTATTTCGAGAGCGGACAAAAAATTACAAGAAAAAAACTCACTCTCTTGATTGTAGCTGCCTTGCCCCGCCACCATTTCCGTCTCACTCTCTTCTCTTTTTCTTTTTTTTTTATTTTTTTTTTTTTTCAAAGCTACGAAAGCTTGGAGTTTTCAATGTTCGAAGTGCATTCTCAATTTCTCTGTTGCTCCATTCTGGACAACAGCTGGCAGGCATAAATTCCTAACTTTACCGAGAGTCATTTTTATAAAATAATTTATAAAAATAATATTATTTTATATAAATATCTTTATTTTAAAATACTATTATATAAACAATCACTATAAAATAAATAAGCATATATAAAAAATTATTTACGATAAAAATAATTATTTATAACAAGAATTATTATTTTTATAAAAAAGCAAATATGTAATTTTTTTTACGGTAAATTATAAAAATAGTTGTGCGATTTATCTATATTAATATACACGTAAAAAGAACGTACGTAGTATATAAACACGTGATCGATCAGACTAGTCAGTGATGGGAAAGTAGAAATGGGAAATATTAATATTTAGAATGTTTGTCCATTTGTCGGGACTAGGTGACTCTTCAAATTCTAGAAGAAACAGACCGAGTGACCAACCACGTGCGCGCTATCTACGAGGAAGGATGATAACTAAAAATAATTATTAATTAATTAGTAGATATAGATACATGCAATAGAACCCCTAATTTGGTTGGAAAAATTCAACTAACTGGGAGATTGCACGTGTCATGCTGCTGACGATGGGAAGTATATTTATTTCGGGCTGATTAGTCTGCACATGGGAACGAATAAAACTACTTCAACGCGGTATTAGGTGTGGAAAATTCGTGTTGAAGCCTGAAGGCGAAATCTAAGGACAGATGTGTAAGTTGAAATTTAATTATATTTTGAATTAAATATATTTGTCTATATATATATATATATATATATAATCAAACGCACGAAGAACTTAACAACGTAAGACAATTATGAGGGAATAAAATAGTACTGTTTCTCTCTCCCTCCCTACCATTTTCTTCAAAGCTTTCACTTTATGTCTGGTTACGCGTTACGCATGGCTCCGAGTGGGCAGGTTTGGGACCTCAAACCAAACATAAAATTTTCATCTCATCTCATTATTATATTTTTTTTAAATTTTCATACAAAATATAATAAACAATTCAACTTTTTTCAATCTCAATACACCTTTTTCAAATCCCAAAACAATAATAATATTAAAACTTAATATTTTAAAATTCAAAACAAAACACAAAATTCTCATCTCACCCCCAAGCCTACCCTTAGACTAGTTACGCGTTGAAGAATGAAGACTATAAGCTGAAGGAAGGCTTCTTTTCTTTCATATATATATATATATATATATATATATATATATATATACATACATACTGGCAACTGTACTGGATGCATTAGTATGAGATGCACATGATATAATAATTTAAATAAAAAAATAAAATAAAATAATCATTACCTTATTTATCTGAAAAAAAATACAAGATTAAAAATAGGCAAAAAAATCAAGATTAAAAAAAATTTAAACTTCAGTAAAATATGAGTATTGGTCTACATTCATATTAAATTATATATTTACTCTTTATATAAAAATAAAATATTTTTAATTTAATAATATTTTTATTTTTTATTTTTATCACATTTTTATAGTTCTACTAATTAAAATATTAATAATAATTATATTCTAATCAAATTAATAATATTAAATATTAATATTTATAATAATTATATTCTAATTAAATTAATAATTAATATTATATATTGATTGTTTTAAGTTATTAGTTAGTTAGATTTACTTAAAGTTGAATTTTACAAATGCTCTAAAGCATTTTTGTTCTAAAGAATAAAGTCATTTTAATTTTTTTATTTAAAAAATTGAAACAAAAAGAACATGAAAAATAAACGTCAATTTATGTATGCCTCGAGGTTATTAAAAATTTTTTCGTAAAACATGATCTTTCATTAAATTCTACAAGGAAGCTACACGTCAAATAGTTAAGGGTCTTAAAGACCTTTTAGTAAAACATGACTTTAACAGACTTAACAGAAAAATAATAAAATTACTATTTACAGTTAGATAACCACTTATTATAATATAATAGATATATATATATCATATAACTTTGATAATGTGATACATTAAATTATATAATAAAAATAAGTTTTAAGGGATCTAATTTTATAAGATTTGTTAAATTTAGAAGTGCATTAATTGTGAAGTGTTTTTAACTATATCACTTCTCTATTAATAAGATTTACAACAAAACTGAACCCGCTGTCGAGTTCAAATTATATTAGATGATAAATTGGGGAAATTTCACGTCATATGGCTGACGATAAGGTATCCTTTCCGGCTGACTCACATAGATCCAACTAATAAAACTATCTAGTTCGTTCAACACATGAGTGTCACTTGCTGTTTTAATTTAATCATCATGATGATTAAAAAATTCTTCAACTAACTATATATATATATATATATATATATTATTTAAGTCTTAGACTTTTTTCAAAAAACAAAAGTAGACTAATTAATTGACACTCATCGTCAACATTTTCATATCTACCAGTCGAACATTTTTCATGATCTTATGTAAATAGTGGCGGAACTAAGAATTTGTTTTACGGACCTAGCAAAATTAAAATTATAATAAAATATTTTTTATTTTATTTTTATATAATTTTTTTTACGGTATAGAACAATATAATAGTAAGATTTAAAATAAAAATAAAAAAAAGTTTAATATAATCAATGAATTAAAAAAGTATATGATATGTCAAGAAAAATATATCATTGAAATAACATAAAGACACTCAAAAAATATATCAAATAAAAGAAACACATAATTTCTAAAATTGTAACTTGCTTTCTTTTAAAGAAACAAAATCATCAAATACTATTGAATCTAATTTAACTTATAAGTAATTAATCTATAAAATCAAAATTATTTTTTAAAAAGGGCTAAGATAATTTTTATAAGGAGTCAACTCAAAATAAAATTAATATAATTTTATTAAATTATAAAAAATTAATATATATATTTTTTTCAAACTTTTGCGGGGCCGGCCCCCTTGCCACTTCATAGGTCCGCCGCTGTATTTCGAACTTATCATCTTTAGCAAGTCTAAAAAATGGTATAAAGCTTATCCTTTTCATTAAAAAAAAAACAATATTTAATGACTTTAAAAAAATAACAATTAATGGTTGATTTTATAAGTTTTCAACTTTTCATTTGAAAGTTGATTAAATTTAATGGAAATTCTATATAAACTGGGGTTTACATTATTTATTTTTATTTTTTTACAACACGATGCATGAAAATTCAAATTTTGAATGGTCAACGCATCAAGATTTTTAGGTCCTCGTTTGTATATATGCTGATGGCTATGGGTATAGTGACCAATATTAATATTCTTTCTAATTTTCTACATACATGCACGGATTTCCCAATTAATACTTCTGCATCTCTACTTTCTTAGAAATAATTAGAAGTTAGGACCATCGTGACCCATGACGGACACGGAAATTTTTCAAACAGGATGCGGTGTTCCCTTTAACGAGTTCGGACTCGTTGAGAACCTTATGGAGCGCGCTCCTAGTCACAACCCTCCTAAACTTGATGGCAAGTACGTGAGGGGTCGGCACTGCCCTAAAGGTCACTGTTGTTGTGAAAACGATGAGGACAAAAAGTAAAAGGCAAACAAGAACAATCAATCACACAACATAAAATTAATATGGTTTGAAAACGTGCTTACGTCTATAGAATTGTAGAGAATTTTATTATATTGAAGAATAACAAAATACACATTGGGACAAAATTCACTGTTCAGAACCAGTCATACTGTTTATTAAATACATATTTATAATGTCACACGGTAGAAGTCATAATTTTTACTTTTCTGCATTATTCGCTCGAGTTGAGTGTCAAGCGTGTCTCGAACAAACTCTCTGCTTGAACTTCATTAGAGCGACATGTTGTGTGAACTTCGAACAAACTTTTTGTCTAGCGTTTTTCGAATAAAAAATAGTGCAAAAATGTTTTCCAGGAGTATCGGTCCAAACCACATTGGAACTCTACCAAAAAACTGTGACGAAATTTTGGCGGGTTGGGTCATCAAATTGGATTGCCACAACAACATACCAGGCTCTACAAACCCAACAACTACCACCCCGGGCTTCACATTCAATCTCACCTCACCAAACATTGAGAGTAATATTTCTCGCAAGTTGGGAAACTTCCAAAATAAATCCTCTAAGAAACCACCGCCAAGTCCATTGAATCTTACACGAAGAGAAAATGAGACGGTGAAAGAGAGATGGAAGCCATTGCTAGTAATGTTGCTTGTAGGGTGATGTTTAGAGCTATAGAGTATCAAGAGGTGAGGTTTCTTTGATTCACTAGCGTGGCAAAAAATGCAAACTGCTTAGAAGAGGCTGAGGTTGTGTGTTTGGATGTTGAAGTGAGTAGAGTTGAGTTGAGTTGAGGTGAGATAATAAAATATTATTGTTTAATATTATTATTATTTGATGATTTGAAAAAATTGAACTGTTTATTATATTTTGTGTTGAGATTTGAAAAAATTGTAATAGTGAATTGAGATGAGTTTAAGATCCAAACTCAGTTGTATTAGGGTCAGCGCCCATCGTTCAGAGGTTTTCATAATAGATAGAGCTTTAAAAATTTCAAACCAAAAAGCACAAATCGAGTTTTGTCTTCTACAATCCCGCGGCCCCAGCTCTTGGAGGGACACAAAATCAGTCTATAAAATTAATGAAGGTCCAGGGAGCAAACACGAGTATGCCCTAACCAAACCCTGTGTGGTAAATGGAACAATACTGACGTCCTCTTAAGACCCTAACTCCATTTCCATTCTGCTTTCCACTCCCATTCTCTCAACCTTTTACTTGCACTTCAGGAATTTTCTTCATTGAAAACACCACCTAAAAAAGGGCGTCATTTTTTGTATCCTCTTCTCTCTGCCGAACGTATGCTGTGATTGTTGATTTGACAACAACCATGGTTGCATTCCAAGCATCGAGAAGCCTCAAGCTTGAAATATGCTTTTGAGATTACATTCTTTGGGCAGAGCCGAAGAGTAGAGCTAGGTGTATGTGATAATTTCAGAGCCCAAGAGTTGGTGCTCGACTTCCTCTGTGCGCTTCATCTTGTTTGTTACCTCCTAGCTAATTGTATGGATTCGATTATTAATGGGTTCGCTATAACTTTGA